>CAUYQU010011092.1:0-24816 GCA_963574635.1 Cheracebus regulus
CATGTTGGCCAGGCTGGTCTTGAACTCCTGACCTCAGGTGATCCACCTGCCTTGGCCTCCCAAAGTGCTGGAATTACAGTCAAAAGCCACCGTGGCTGGCCCACACTCATAATTTTAAAATGTAAACTTGTACAAATTATCTTCTCTTCATAGCACATAATGGAAGTGAAAAGAGTCATTTAATTCTGTTTATTTTGAAGTTTTCATTTTTGTCTTCCTCTTTATTTCCCCCTAAGTAAGACAGAAACAACATGGGAAAAAAAAATAGAGAAGAAACCCACTGCATGTCTACAGAACACTTCTCACAGCATGTAACATTCAATAAATTCCTTACTGCATTCAAAAGCACCCTTTAGAATAAAGTTTGTGTGTTGAAAGAACTTACAATAGAAAGCTTATTGCAGAGTATCAAAGATTAGTTGTAAGCATTGATAGTAGAAAAACATGATAGTGCTTTACCATTTATGATACCCTGTTACATATGTGCATTTTTTGATACTCATAAAAAAACTTGTAGTTGATTAAATTAATAAAATTGAGAGCTAAGATTTCCATCTGAGTTTCCTTGCCCCTCCTTTAATACTGCTTCTTACACAAATTCCTATTCCTTTCTCTACTTATGATTGCAATTTATATATACAAACATGAATGTATTAAGTTGGTAATTGTGGTTTGGCCATTAAAAGCAACGGCAAAAACCATTAATATCACAAGTACATCTATAGTTACAAATACATATCTGCATTGATGTATGAATATATTGACAATTAACTACTTATATTACAAATGATAGTCAGTAAAGAACGAATGTCCAGAGTGTATGGGATGAGTGGCTTATACTCTATGTCCATTTTCAAACAAAATAGCAGAGAAGAATTCTCTTTGTAAATATGAATGACTTCTTTTTGTTTCCAGGTAAATAAAAGATTTAATCATTAATTCAAAAGTGTTTTGATACTTAAAGTTGTTGTTGTCTGGTGACTATGATGCTGTGTCTCTACTCCTGTCACAATTAAGAAAGGTGTGTCTATGGTATTCAAGTCCTCTTATGCCTGACATTGTACCCATGGGCTTCAGGCCTGTCTCTATGAACAGGATGTATAAGTCAAGGCCAAGAACAATCACTGGTCTAGGTTTAAAGAAGAGAGATGAAAAGAGATGCATCTTTGCAAAAATAATAATGCATGATATGGAGTACTATGTGGGAGAAATTCTCAAGTACTATGGCTACAGATAGAAAGTCCAATCACTTGACTCGAAAGAAAATTATTTCCTTTAGAAAATAAATTTTCTAAAAGTAGATTTACCATTTTATTCCTTCTATTTTTCCCTGAGCCTGATATTTTTAAATTTTACTTTAGTTTACTTGTTCTTGTCTTGGCCTTAATTTTTTTGTGCCTGCCTTCAAATTGACAGACAAATGAGGAATTATTAATAATAGAATTATTTAAGAGCTCTGATTAGACAAATTTAAAGTAAATGCATTGGAAAAAGCAGCCAATCAGATATAAGGGTAAAATATATTTAAATTCATGCCTTTAGAAACTTATTTATTACATAAAAGTAGGTAATAAAATCAATAGTGGTTAACACTATAAAACAGTATTACATGTTTTGATATACATAAGGCAGTATGCTAAGTGATTTACCACCTTCCCTCAAAATACTCCTGTGGGAAAGGAACTATTATTTACTTTGTTTTATCTATAAGGTAAATATTTGTTCTGTGGCCCTACAAGTAGTAAGTAAAAAATCCAGGATCCAAATTCCAGGTATGTTTGAATTTAGAGTCCAAATGCCTGGGAAATATTTGGGAAATAGAGATGTTGCCAAGCCCAGTGGGGAGGGAGATGAAAATGGTCAGAATTAGGTCTCCTGATGGTAGAATACGGGATTTTGAGAATTAGTTAATGTTAAATTTATTTTAACTTCACTCTTTTCTTTCTAATTCTACGTTGATAAAGTTCTTGTTGGTAAGATTTGAACACCGTGCACCTAAGTCTTAATTTGTCATTAATCATGTTGTCACTACTTATAAAGGAAAACTTGAATCTTTAAACACAATGGATGTCCTGACTCCAGTTGCAGACTTAATTTCCCATCTCAGTTCAACCGTTTGGAATTTCTGTCCTTAGTATGGTGACTAAGCTGAAGAACTACAGTTGCTGCTTTGATAATGATTCAATCTCAGTTTGCTTATGTAAAAAAAAATTCTCACCCCATAGCAAACTCAAGAGAAGAAAGACAAGTTAGGAGCAACATTAGTGCTTAGAATAAGTCTTTGCATGTTATTACTGAGATAAAGCTAAAATAACTCGTTGGCTTTGTTATAATATAGAAGTCATTTTCATTTTGGTCTTTGAACTCTAACTTCTTAAATATCTTTAATGTTGATAGGCAAAAGATATTGTTAGTAGGTAAGAGGCACATAGACGCATTGCATTTTTGACTTCTGTTATTGTTTTGGTTTTTTTCAAGCCCAAGAGAGAAAACTGAAACTTTATTTTAGATTTTAGAATGAATATCTGATATCTGTTCATCCACTATGGAAACAATCAACTTTGTATTCAACATAAAACTAAATAATTTTTATTTCACTATCACCTCTTGGAGTCATTCTTTTCTTTTGCAAATTGCACCTCCAATCAGCTTATTTCATTAATGTTAAAATTTTGTTTGTGTGAATTTAGCTTTTCATATATTTTGGAGAGAAACCATACCAAGAGGGATATATACATTTGTTTTCACACTTTTCGTTTTATTTATTTAGTAAAATTGGCTTCCAATTACATGTATGTTGCAGGTAGAGCTGCTTGCACTATTCTGTTATTCTGTCATAGGTATAATTTAACTTGTTCTTTGTTTCTGGTGTTTTGCAAGAGATTGGGCCCAACGATGGTAACCAAGAACCAATAATACCACCAGGAATTGAAAAACTGTTCTCCACCTTTGTGAATGAAGTCTGGAGTGACACAAATCTTGTTTGAAGAGCTTATGGCGTGGTGCTGGAGAATTAGTTTTTGACTATAAACCTCCTTCTCTTTCCTTAATCAGATAAACTGTCTGGCCTGAAACACAGGTCTTTTATTTTCACAGACAGGTCTGTTTTCTTTCCCCAAGAGGTTTTGCACAGCATAAGGACATTATTTCAGTCAAACAGGAGAGCACATTCAATCTGTATTATTTCATTCACCTTATAATAGTTGTGGGAGAGAAAACTCTCTCTCTCTCTCTCTCTCTCTCTCTCTATATATATATATATATATAATTTTCTTTCAGGAATATCTGAGTTGAGAAAATTATTTGCATTTTACTACTTTGTTAAAGTTGTTCAAGTATAACTAGACTATTTTATTTTTTAAAAAGATGTTTGTTTCACCAATTTTTCAATGGAGAGTACAACTATAAATGGTTGAAAAAGTCTCAGAAGATTACTTTTCCAGGTCACTATTCATAGGTGAAGCTTAATTATAATGGTAAAGACATAGCTCTTATTTTGCAGTAATAATTATGTAGGTTATATTTAACTTTTTTTACTTGACATTTGTAATTTATTGACTTTTTCATGTTTCTCTGTGGCTGAATAGGTAAAAGATATTCTAATGTTATAACATAATTTTTATTTTTTTAAACCAACTGTTCACCAAGTATTTGGCAATGACATTGCTGTTTTTCTTCCCTTTCTCTCCCTACCTTCCTTTCTTCTTTAATTTTTAAAGCTTCTATAGATAGCTAGCCTATAAATAAGAGTATTTTCTTTGATATTATCATAAGACATAGTTTTATGATTATATTAGTCTGTTTTCATGCTGCTGACAAAGACATACCTGAGACTGGGCAAGTTACAAGAGAAAGAAGTTTACTGGACTCACAGTTCCATGTGGCTGGGGAGGCCTTACAATCATGGTAAAAGGTGAAAGGCATGTCTTACATGGTGGCAGACAAAGAAGAATGAGAGCCAAGTGAAAGGGGTTTCCCCTTATAAAACCATCAGATCTCATGAGACTTATTCACTACCATGAGAACGGTTTGGGAGAAACCACCCCCATCATTCAATTATCTTTCACCAGGTCCCTCCCACAACCTGAGGGAATTATGGGAGCAACAAAAATTCAAGATGAGATTTGGGTGGGGACACAGTTAAACCATAGAAATAACTCTTCTTATATATTTTGTAAATATTTTATTAACAGATTAGCCAATTTATTACATTTCCTTATGAACAATTATTTTCTTATATATGAAATATGTTTATAGTATATGTAAAAATGGAGATGTGGGGAAGACAATGGGGCATCCTCTAGTGTGGTGGGCAGCTTCCGTGGAGCATGAGTGATCTCCACCTGCCATTCACAGGTTCATATACTCCCCTCCCCTTGAGTAATTTGCTTCTAACCAATAGAATATGGTAACATTGAAGGGATGCTACTTTGCAATTCAGTAATGAAAGATCATGACTTCTGTCTTGCTATTGACACTCTCTTGTTGGCTTTGATAAAGCAAGTTGCATGCTAAAGAGGCCCATATAGGAAGGAACTGAAAGTAGCTTCTGGCGACAGCCAGCAAAGAACCCTCAGTCCAGCAATCCTCAAGGAAATGAGTCCTGACAATGCCCATGTAAATGAGCTTGAAAGTGGATTCATCCGGCCAGGCACGGTGGCTTGCATCTGTAATCCCGGCACTTTGCAAGGCTGAGGCAGGCAGGTCATGAGGTCAAGAGATTGAGACAATCCTGGCCAACATGGTGAAACCCCATCTCTACTAAAAATACAAAATTTAGTGGGGCATGGGGGTGGGCACCTTTAATCCCAGCTACTCTGGAGGCTGAGTTAAGAGAATCACTTGAACCCAAGAGGCGGAGGTTGCAGTGAGCTGAAGTCGCACCACACCACTCCAGCCTGATGACAGAGCAAGACTCCATCTCAAAAAAAAAAAAAAGAAAGTGAACTCGTCCTCATTTGAGCCTTTAAGGGAGACTTCAGGCCTGGTTAATAACTTCATCCTTATAAGGAAACTCTAAAATAGAAGTACCAGCTAAGCTGTACCTGGATTTTTGGCTCACAAAATAGTTAAGAAATAAATGTTCGTTGTTTTAAGTTGCTAAGTTTTGGGGGTAATTTGTTATACAGCAATATATAACTAATAAAATTGACGATATTTCATTGCTTTCAAGTCTTTTTTTCTAAGGAATAAACATATACATATTAAAAGTGGGATAATGAAGCCAGACACAGTGGCTCACACCTGTAATCCCAGCGTTTTGGGAGGCCAAGGCAGGTGGATCACTTGAGGTCAGGAGTTTGAGATCAGCCTGACCAACATGGTGAAACCCCGTCTCTAGTATAAATACAAAAATTAGCTGAGTGTGGTGGTGGGCGCCTGTAATCCCAGCTACTCAGGAGGCTGAGGCATGAGAATCCCTTGAACCCAGAAAGCAGAGGTTGCAGTGAGCTGAGACTGTGCCACTGCATTCCAGCCTGGGCAACAAAAGCAAACCTCCATCTGGAAAAAAAAAAGTGGGCTAACGAAAACACAGTTTGGCTTTCTGATTTTTTCCATACGTTTCTATGATGCTAAATAACCCTTCGAAGCAAGTTTTTTTTGAGACAGGGTCTCGCTCTGTTAGCTAGGCTGCTGGAGTACAGTGGCATAATCATAACTCACTGTAGCCTCAAACTCCTGGGCTCATATTGCTGATCTATGATTTTTATTTATCATATTAATCAAAAAATGAATTACTTAAAGAACATTTTAAAGGATGATAAATCATATTCCCAAATTCCACTCTGGAAAGATTACACTAATTTCTTCTTCCCACTGGAGATGTGTAAGACCCATTCCCTTATCCTATAATGGTCAATGCTGCTATTATAATTATTTTTCTTATTTGATAATAGGTAAATAATTTTATTTATTTTAACTTGAATTTTTGATTGCTAACAAATTTGATCAATTTTTATAGTTTGATAGGCTCTTTACTTGGATGTTCTATTTTTAGTGAAATTCTGGGTTAATATTTTCATCTTTTTCATTGTATTTATCTTTTTAAATTGATTTTAAGAGCCATTCTCTTTTAAAATCATTTTATTAGATAGTATACAAATAGTTTATTTAAATAATGTATTGTACTTTGAAAATCATTGTGTTTAAAATTATATTTACTTTGATCTTGATTTTGGAACAAAAGGAACCAATATATTGCTTTTCTTTTGAAGTCTTGTTCTGTCACCCAGGCTGGAGTGCAATGGCATAATCTCGGCTCACTGAAACTTCCACCTCCCGAGTTCAAGTGATTCTTTTGCCACAGCCTCCCACGTAGCTGGGACTACAGGCCTGTGCCACCATGCCTGGCTAAGTTTCTTACTTTTAGTAGAGACCGGGTTTCACCATGTTGGCCAAGATAGTCTCGAACTCCTGATCCAGAACTGCAGCTGGCTCATCAGCAGTTCTGTAAAGCACAGGAATCTGGGATGCTTCCAATGTACACGTTTTTTATGTTCACTTGTAAGAGAATTTCATAAGAAAGAGTCAGAAGAAAATTCTGTTTCAGTCTCTTTCTCCTTCTCTGTAGGGTATCTATTTGAAGAATTTAAAATAAGTCAAAAAGATTAAGATAAAAACAACTTCCTCCTGCCTTGGACTCCCAAAGTGCTGGGATTACAGGCATGAGACAGCATTCCCCGTCAATATATTTGCATTTTTAGCAGCCTCTCTCTCTCTCTTTTTCTCTCTTTCTCTCTCTCTCTCCCACACACCCATGCACAAACATACATACACACACACATACACACATTCGTTGTTGACATTCTGTCTAATAAAAATATGTCAAACTGTCTTTATTAAATTTGGATTATAGGAATGGTGCTTTTTATTTAAGCACCATATTATATCCTACTTAATATTTACAACAACCCTATCTAGGTAGGCAAAGGAGGTTTTATTATTCTACTTTATTACATTAAATACAGCTCAGAAAAGGTACATAGTTGACCCAAAGTTATCGAGCTTAGTAACTGGTGAAGTTGAAGGCCAACTTAGGTTTTCTGACTTTATATGAACACTTTTTTCTTCATGAATTTTCTCCATATCCCATGTCTGATATTATTCTAGGCGTTGAAGCCTGTTGCCAAATGAGGGCAGGGAGCTAATATTTATAATGTGCTACATGCATTAACTCATTTAATTCTTATAATTCTGTAAGGTAATTATTTCTTAATTTTTAGAAAAAAATGAATGAATAACTCAAGAAATTATTTGCTCAAGTTTACGAAATCAGTAGAGGGTTTTATCTGGCTCTTAGACAGATTGTATTAAGCCTGTGGTCTTCCATCATTTAGAAGTGGTTTAGTGTATGGAACTGGTGGAATTTCATTATAGATCCGTTTTCTCTTAATACTTCTATTTTATCACAGTCTCTGCACTTTCTTTTCAGGACTCTTCCACCAGTACAGGAGGTTTTATTGGGGCTGAATTTTTCACTGGGTCATCATATACTCTCTGGCTAGGGTTTACATCAGGCATTGCCTCTTTCAGGAAGCCCGGCCTATCTTGAACTCTCTTTGTCCCTGTTCAGACACTATGCACGGCTCCATCATAGCACTCATCTCATTGTATTTTCTTTATTTCTTTAAGTATCTGCCTAAGTACTTTAGACTGTGATTTTCTAGAGGTCTTGGAGGACTGCTTCTGATTTATTTCTAATTCCTTGTCTAGGACAGGGTGTTGCTCATAGCTGGTATTCAATTAATGTTCAATAAATGAGTGAGTCAAGGGATGGATGGATGGGATGCTTAGCTGGGGGATTGCAGCTGGCTCATCAGCAGTTCTGTAAAGCATAGGAATCTGGGGTGCTTCCAATGTACATGTTTTTTATATTCACTTGTAAGAGAATTTCATAAAGAGTCAGGAGAAAAATTTTCTTTCAGTCTCTTTCTCCTTCTCTGTAAGGTATCTATTTAAAGAATTTAAAATAAGTCAAAAAGATCAAGATAAAAGCAACTTAAGTGTGAGTTTTAGACTAAACATCTGTTCCAATTATTTACAACATTTGTAGAACAGAGAGCTAGAGGATGCGTATGTGTGTGTCTTTACATTTTTGTATTTCATGCAGATGAAAGGTCTTAGCAGTAAGAATAAGGGAAAATGTATCAGCCTAGCTCATCTCTGCAAGGCATTTCTGGCGATCCCACAGGGTTCTAAAGAACAAAGTTGGAAAGTCTATGCCACAGAGGATACACATTTTACTTTTACTTTTTTATTGGATAAATCTGAAGGAGTCATAGATTCTGTGCAAGAGCATGGATATGTGTATATCTACAAACGATATTTATTATGTAGAGTAATTAGTTATAGGGTAGGGCTGTTTAAATACTAAACATAAATTGCAATTCTGTCAATCTTGTTAGTTTCTGCAGGAAGAAATTGCAAGCAGTGATAACTACTTATTTTCATCATATTCTATAGAAGAGAATTTGAAAACTTTTTTCTGAAAAAATGAAAATACTAAATATGAACTACTAATTACATTCCAAACATACACACATGCACACTCACACAACTAAAATCCATTCATTTCTTTTGGTTAGTAGTTTACCTGTGACTCACTTTTAGTTTTCTTTTTTAGAAGTCTCCCTGTGCTGCTCATGGTTGTCTTGAACTCCTGGGCTCAAGGGATCCTCCCAAAGTGTTAGGATTACAGTCATGAGCCACTGTGTCCCAATCCTGTGACTCACTTTTAAATTAAAATGCACAAGATGAGATGTGAATATCCTGGAGTAATTTCCTCTTTAGTGGGCTTCCTGATGAAAGTGACCAATCTTTAAACTTCAAAGCACAGGGAAAGATGTAAACAATTAAATTAAATCAATAATTAAAACTGAATAATGGCATGTTACAAAACGTTAGCCATATCGTAGCTGAATGCATGGCGAAACTGTATGGTGCAGAGTAGAGTCATGTATGCCCATTGGTCCTATTTAAAATTGTGTAATTTGGAGACATTTCTTGAGAAATCAGCTGTGACTGCCAGTTTTGATCAAAGGTGAAGCTTCTGGCAGAATGCTATAAATCCCTAAGATATTGGGATGTTTACAGCAATTATCTCAGCTGAAGAATTACACAAATACACAGAACACATTGACACCATTAATGAATGAGAAAGACTTTTAAAAAAGAATTTCAAAAGGATGAAACCTCTGAATGTCAATATTGATGGTTTTATTTTAGGTTCAAAACATGTATATAATTAATATTCATGGGTATCTCCTTTCTTTCAAAGATGCAAAATGTCATTTTCAGAAGAATTAGGTCTTTGAAAAATTCTAATTGTGGTATTCTCTTTAATAGCAAACAGAATCTTATACCCTAAAAAAATAAGAACCATCTGCATGCCTGATAATTTCCATTCAGTAAATGGACTGTACAACTATCCACACACATGCTGCAGCACCATCTAGCTAAATTCCAAGGTAATTCATGACAACTTTGCTTCTGGTCTGTAATTATTTCAACTTTTCTTTCTACCTTTAATGATACTGTATCATATAGATGTTTTTGTTTTCTCTTCTTAAACACAGCCTTTGGGGCTTTTAAAAATCCCTATTTAAATGTATAATGTGGCAAATGAATAATAATTATGAACTAATAAATTTATGAACTAAATAATTTATGAACTAATAAATTCTATGAAGGAGAATTTATTAGTGATTTAAAGTCCTGACATATTATAAAAGCATTTGGTTATATAATAAACATAAGGCTCCGATTTGGTTTTCATTTTGGGAGTCTGTTCCACGAAGTTACTAAAATTCCAAGGATAGTTGCCTGTACTTACACTTGAAATACATTTTTGATGGTCTAGACCATGTTAGGGTAAGACCGCATGTTTAAATAGTACAAATTTTCCCAACAGATCAACTCTGGCAGGCCTTCAATGTCAGGGTAAAGAGAGAATGCAGCAATAGAATGTAAGGTGAGTTAGGGTGTGCTGGTGAAAAAGGCAAGATCTGAGAGGCTGATCCTCTCGGATGGCTTTAAAAAGGAGAATCAGCCAGGCGTGGTGGCTTATGCCTATAATGCCAGCACTTTGGGAGGCTGAGGTGGGTGGGTCACCTGAGGTCAGGAGTTAGAGACCAGCCTGGCCAACATAGCCAAACCCCATCTCTACTAGAAATACAAAATTAGCTGGGCGTGATGACACACGCCTGTAATCCTTGCTACTCTGGAGGCTGAGGCAAGAGAATCGCTTGAACCCGGGAGATGGAGGTTGCAATGAGTCAAGATTACACCACTGCATTGCAGCCTGGTGAGAGAGTGAGACTCTGTCTCAAAAAAGAAGAAGAAGAAGAAAAAAAAAGCCAAGAGACTTAAAAAGGAGAGTGTGGAAAGAGGAGATGGGAGACACTAAACAGAGAAATCAGACCCAGGGATAGACAAGAGTCGACCTAGGATATAGAAACAATAAGAATAAAGGAGGTCCAACAAAGAATAAAGAAAAATAATGAGGGAATAATAGAAGAAAGCCAAGAATAGAGATTTATTTTCATCTTCAGAGTTAACATTCTTATGTGATACTACCTATTTGAAAACGAGGATCCATAAACTGGAACCAAATAAACACTGTTGATAGCTAAGTAACCCCACTAACATTCACTTTTTTGATTTTAACTTGATAGGTAGAAATTTACACCAGTGGACAAGACATTTTGAAATACAAAGTTAGTGCTTTTTTGTGTTCTTTGTTTTTTCATTGTCAGAGTCAGTTTACATCCTGACAATGTAAATTTTGCAAGGAAAAATTAAAGAAAAGTGAGATTTAGTATGAAAAATATGCTGTATATTACTAATCTTTCCTTTTTGGTAGAGGTAGGGTCTCACTGTGTTGCCCAGACTGGTCTCAACCTGCTGGGCCCAAATGATCCTCCCGACTCAGCCTCTCAAAGTGCTAGGATGATAGGCATGAGTCACTGCACCAGGCCAGAAATGTTATTTTAGAGATACTATGTAACCAAAATTGTTAGTGTTTTTAGATTTATGTAATAACAGTTTTATAAAAAAATGTTTACCATTTTTCATTTCATAATGTGTGTCATCTAATTTTCTCTTTAATTCTTAGCAACATCTCTTTGGCAAGTACAGATCAACATCATCCCCTCCCCACCCCGCCCCACTCTAACTACTTCTGTTTTATACCATATGCAGCATGTGCAGAAGGTAGTTTGTCAATGACTCTCTTTATTAGCTATCAATATTCTTTTGGTACCTCTTTGATTCTCAGCTTGCTGTATAACTCACCCCACTCTCCATGTTTTGCTCAGGAAATACACTATTCTGAATGCCATTTGTACTTCCAGATGGCTTTTTACTAATGTCTGTTCAGCTATGAACTGATCATTAAGATATTAGCAGACAGTGAGTTAAGACTTAACTCTTTCCACACAATTTTTTTGGAAGGGTATTTTGATACGGGATTATTCAAGGAAAGAAATCTCCAAGATCCTGAGAAATAAAAAAGATACAATAGGCAGTAGAATATACATTTTTAGATGAAACTCCTTCCATCACGACAGATGCATACTGCTAAGGCAACCCTATTCAGGTCTTTTGCAGAATCTCTGTGCAAATTTTAGCATCACTGCATTCAAAGCCCTACAGGGATTTCTTAGTAGGGCCTGTGCCATGTGGCCCAGAGAATTGTAGAAACTTGTAATTTTGGCCCTGTCTGCCATGTCCCAGTTTCTCTTTTGGTCTTTCACATGAATCATCTCATTTAATTATTACAGCAATCATATCTGGTAGGTTTCATTATATTTCCATTTTGCAGATGAGACAGAGGCATATTGAGGTCAAGTACTTTTGCTGTCTACTAACAGAGATTTCAAGGTATCTCTGTTAGCAGGGAGCAAAACTGAAATTGGAACTCAGGGCATTCAATTCCAAAAAGTCGTGGATTTACTACTAGATTATATATGTGATGTGGTAATTTAGATATAAACTAATAATGTTTCTTCAAAGTCATCTATGTTTTCTTTCAGTGAAGTGGATTGAAGAATAGGCATTCTTGTGGTAGTAAGATTCTGTGTTCAAAATTATATAACACATATATGTTATGTATGTGTTAACTATATATGTTAACTTTATATATATAATATCTATGTTATATATATAAATTATATATATACCTGGTTAAAGAGGCAAATTTCCTAAATTAGATTCCCTTAAAAAGATCTCTTCTAAATTGAATGTATTGTTTTCAAGGTTCTGTCTCTTTAGACAGGTTGACATGAAGCAATTTGGTAGACACTGCTTTTTGACACATAACAAATCTATTTTCAATGTTAATGAAGTTTTGAAATGACAATAAACTTCCTAAAGTAGACCACAAGATCAGAGTCTTTCTTCAGAATCAATGGACAAAATCAAGGACAATACACTTTATTATTATGTGAGACTGCAATTCTTGAATTCTTAAATTTGTTTGAGTGTTGCATTAAGTGAGTTTTAGAATTTAAAGACTGTGAAGGTTAATACTGCATGTGAATTTGATTGGATTGAGGCATACAAAGTATTAATCCTGGGTGTGTCTGTGTGGGTGTCGCCAAAAGAGATCAACATTTGATTCCCTGGGCTGGGGAAGCCAGATCCACCCTTAATTTGGTGGGTGCAATCTAATCAGCTTCCAGCAAATATAAAGCAGGCAGTAAAACGCAAAAAGGAGAGATGGGCCCAGCTTCCCAGCCTATGTCTTTTTCCTGTGCTGGATGCTTCCTGGCCTCAACATTGAACTCCACATTCTTCAGTTTTGAGACTCAGAATGGCTCTCCTTGCTTATTCAGCTTGCAGACAGTCTATTGTGGTACCTTGTGATCATGTAAGTTAATACTTAATAGACTCCCCTATAAATATCTGTCCTATTAGGGCTGTCCCTTTAAGAGAACCCTAATGCAAAGAGTTACTAATTTGGAGTGTTTCTAGAGTTTAGAAATGTGTATTCCACATTTCTGACATTTTCATAATTCACTTTCACAGATGAAAATGTGTGAGGTTGAAGGAGATTGTTATGTCTACCAGGTCCCACACATTTGCAGGATGGACCTAAATGCTCATAATGAAGTCAGATAGCTACTCAGGTTGTTGATTTGTTGGAAATGATAATTCAACTTAATTCAACACTGAACCTTTTTGTTCTTGGGCAAAGAAGAGATTTAGATCCTGCTCTCCAGTGACTTAATCTTGTGGTGAGGTGAAAACATACAAAACTTACTCTGATATCTTGTGGGTAAATGGAGGCCGAGGAAACCAATCAATGTACTAGAGGAATATATGGCCGGCGAAGTTAACTTATGATTGAGAAGATTTCTGGGGGATGTCCTAAGAGATGTAATTTGAACTAAAATGTAAAGGATATGCAGGATCTTGAGAGAGAGGTATGGGAGGAAATATCATTGTATAGCAGGGGTACTAGCTTTGGAATCAGATGAGCCAGGCTAACAAGAGTGTCCAAGTTCTTTAGTCTCTGTGTAATATTGGATAAGTTTCTTCACTTTTTCCCACCTCACTTTGCTCATCTGAAAAAAAGAGGAGAATAATATTTGCATCGTAGTATTTCATGAAGATGAGGTCTGAAAGAAGAGTCTAAGACAGTACCGAGGATGTCACAGGCATTTGGTAACCCATGTGGATATAAGTTGACATATTTTCAGTACTTTGCTGGAAAATTGCTACTTGATTATCAGAACTGAATGATTTTTGTTCAGTCATTTCTGACTCATCGCTCTTTAAGTGATTCTTATGTGGTTTGCCAATCTCCTTTTTGTTATCCAAAAAAGAGATCCTAGATTATTCTGGAAATTAAGGTTTTCAAGGAGAAGCAGGAGTTGAATAGGGGCAGAAAGGTTAACAGCAGATACAGCCCTTTTACAAGTTTTTTCACCTATTTCCTATGTAATAAAAAGCAAAATCTGCTTTCTTGAATGACTACTCTTTTATGTGAGAGGTAAATATTTTTATTCCTGAAGGAAGAGAGCAACTATTGATCTGTGAATGAGGGTAGTTACCTGAAAGTATAGCAAGTGGGCTGTGAGTCTCCTGCTGGGTAGTCCAAGGTGGCGTAAATGATGAAATGGAGTGAGAATGCTTTCTTCTGGAGTCCTCACAGGCAGGTTGAAGGAGCCTGGCTTTTAAATGAAATGAGAACATCATTGAGAATGTCTGCCAGGAGATGAAGAGGTTTTGATCTCTGAGTGGATCTAGCTAGAGTAAGGCCCAGGGAGCACTGACTCATCTATCTGAATGACGAGAAATGGGGCACAGTGCCCAGAAATTAGGTCAGAGCCCTTGGATGTCACAAAGATGGTTTTCAGTGTGTGTGTGTGCGTGCAACATTTTTCATTCATTATATGGTAGTTGTTTTTTAAATGATGACATGAATATTTATATATTGTGATCTTTGATAAATTTGTTGTTAGATTTTTAGCCAATTTCCCCCAAAAATAAAGGTTATTTTTTAATTTCTCCTGTTCAAACATGGAAATTTAAGTGAACTGAAAGATAAGTAATTATTATTACATATTCTCTGTGAGACATGGAGGCTCTTTTTAAAACCTGTTTGAGTTTTACAATGATACATAGAATTGAGTGATTCCTGAAACATGACTTATTACATCAGATGTACATTTCTTTTTAGAAGGAAAAATAATTGCTGCCAATAGATATAACATTCAGGAAAAAAAAAGATTGAAGTGTTCATCTTTTATTAATGCTGTAGACAAGGTATGCTGAATGGTTTGTTTTAGCAGGCACATAGTTTTCAATTCATTGTGAATATTTTTTCTTTTGGCTTTCATGAACTGTAAAGCATATATTGTATGATTCTATTCTGAAGTATGTTCTATAAAATATAATAATGACTTTGTTTACTTGACAATGACCTTAAGAAACAATCTATTTTTATTCCAGAGGCAAGAAGAGAAAGATACATTTAAAAATGATATTTGATCCAATTTGTGGATCTTATACAATGTTTTGATGACTATATTTAGAATGGATGTATTATATATAATATATAATGTGTATATATGTATATATTGTGTGTGTATGTGTATACATACACACATTCACACACACACACACACACACACACACACACAAACTGCCCTGAAAATTTCTCTTAAAGTTTTCATCAATGTAAAGTAAACTTATAGAAGTCCTTGGGATATACATTGTGAAAAAAAAGAGATTTTGAAAAAATTCCTAATTTTAAGGAATTAACATTCAAGCTGGAGAATACACAGCATAACAGATGTGTAAATTATGTACTGTGGAAGAATATGCTAAGTGCTGTGAAAGATAGAACAAAGGAAAAATCAGGCAGGGGAAAGGGAGTGAAATTAAGATTGTTTTTAGGAGCACACATTTTAAAAAAATTTTCTTATACCGGTAGCTCATTTGACAAATAAGAGACAGCAGTAACTCTTGTTAATTTTTCAAGAGGGTCTTAGCTATTTTTGGCCATTTGTGTTTCCATGTAAATTTTAGAGTCCACTTGCCAATTTCCATTTAAAAAAATCTGTTGAAATTTTTATTGAGATATTATTGGATCTGTAGATCCATTTGGGATAATTTGTCTCTCTGAGTTTTCCCATCTATGAACAAGGTACATATCTCTGTTTATTTAGGATTTGTTTTATTTCTGTTAATGTTTTTTATTTTGCTCAATAGAATTCTTATGTCTCTTCCATTATCTTTATTCCTAAGCAGTTGAAGTTTTTTTCCTTTCATTCTTTTCTGTTTATGTTAAGAATGTTGTCACATTTTCTCATTAACTTTTTGAAAATGTTTTCTCCAGCGAGTTTTTATTATCTGCAGGAAAGTTACACCATTCTTTTTCATCACTTTCTTATTGAGTTTGACATAGCTCTCTCAAAAAATAAAATATCAGACAAAAAATCAGTAAGAATACAGGAGATCTGAACAATACTGAACAAAATTGAATGAATGGACACTTACCCAAAATCTTTGTATGAAGGCAGAATGTAATCCTTTTATTCTATCTATATTTGAAGAAGATAAATTTTCCCACCTGGCACCAGGCGTTTCCAACAGTGTGTATATTTTGAGGGTGAAATGAAAATATGTCAGAGTCAATATCCTGGAGCTCTCCTCTCTATTTCAGCAAAGGCCTTAATATATGGCCCCTCTCTGTACTTATTTTTTCTCTGGCTCTCAGACCTTACATGAATACAGAAGTTTCTAACACAGCTCTGAGCCTTTCAGATCTCTTCATATTCTTTATCTTCCAAAATATTGGACTCACCTTTAGAAGTTAAATTTTGCTGAAGCTTTCAAGTCCAGATACACCTGCTATGTTTTGTACTTTCTGAACTTACTTTTTGCTAACTTCTGGATACTTTCTGGACTTACTGTCTCTACCATTTCACAATAATCATACTGTGTTCAATCTCAAAACAGTCTTCTCACAAGAAGGGACTTCTTCTTTGGGTGATAATACTTGATTAAGGTTTCTGTGGGCTTCCTGTCCCTAGAAACTTTTATACTTTTGTTTTTTCTCAAAGGTAACCCTTGTGGGGTTTTTTGATCTGGTATTGCTCTGGAAGCACATATATACTATTTGGAATAATATTAGAACTTCCTATATTTTATTATTTGAGTAGTGAGAATTAATCACATATTATTTCTACAATTGAAATAAGGAAAGAAGAAAAAATTGCTTTATTTCTTAAGCTTTGAAAAGGAAAGAAGACATGGTTATAAGTATCTGTGGACTGGGCATTGTGGCACATATCTGTAATCCCAGCACTTTGGGAGGCTGAGGCCAGTGGGTTGCTTGAGCCCAAGAGTTTGCGACAAGCCTGAGCAACAAGGTGAAACCCTGTTACTACAAGAAATAAAAAATTACAAAAAATTAGCTGGATATAGTGGCATGCACCTGTGGTCCTCACTACTTAGGGAGGCCAAGATGGGAGCATTGATGGTGCCATTACACTCCAGTCTGGGCAACAGAATGAGACCCTGTCTCGAAAAATGAATAAATAAAAGAAATCTGTGATCTGGTACTTACTCAAGTCTTTAAAAGAGCATCTATGTTATAAACTGACGGAAACATAAATTTGGTGTTTAATCATAATACAGACTATCCCAATACAGGTTCTTGCCGCCAGGTAGTGGTGTTACCCAAATTTCTTTCAACCATTCCATTTAGTTTGGAGACAACTCTTAAGTTGTTCTACTTTTAAAATCGCTTTAGTTTAAAACCCATAGTTCTCTATTTCATTAACATATTTTATCTTGATTTTCTCTTTAGTGTAGATCAAAATAAATTTTGTTGTTTATCAAAAATGCAACTGATACCTTTTCTTTTATAGTGAAGTTTATGATTTTCTAGAGCATTATGATAAGATTTTGAGGCAAAAGTTTATAAATATTTTCTTTGGTTCAATTTCAAATTAATAAAGTTTATAAATTGGGGCTTAAGCCATTTATGTTATTTTTCAGTGTGGCACCCAGATAGAAATTCAATGATTAACTCCTGCTTCTGACTTAACTCCTTTGGAGATCAAAGAATAACTTGTTAAGCACTTAGAAAATACAACAGATTTGCTAAAACCCATACAATCTTGAACTGTTTCAAATTTCCAGTTACCTGTCAGACTTTGAACTAAAGAAAAGGGACAAGTTTAAAGGATGGAACAAAACACCTATCTAAATTCTCTACTGACAATGATAAAACATTAATTCATAGATATCCTGCACATGAGTGTTTTACTCAAAATATTACAATGCAGCCTTCATGATAGTTTTGCTGAATATTTACAGTATTGTAATGTTATTTTTCTGAAAACAAAATGATCTACATTGTCTCAAATAAAAATAGGTAAACATTGAGATCTAATCTTTTCTCCATATTATATATTCCTAGAGCATTTTGTATATTATTCAAGTACTTTGCAGTTTAAATTTTTAATTATTTTGAAAGTTTGTTTAATGTCTATTTTGTCCATCTATATCATTAGTTACACAGAAAAAGATTATGTCTCTTTTTGTCAAAAACTATTTCCACTTCCTAGGACAGTATCTAGTACTCAGTGTCTATTTATTGGCTAGCAAACATTGAAATGGATAAAAGTGTGTTGAAATCTTTTCAGCATCTCTGAATTAGGCATGTGATGGAAAGCTTAGAATTGAAAATCACAGATAAACATTAATGCTCAAAGTCTTATGCATAGGCTGCTCTTTCAGTAGCTTCTGCAGTTAGGATTTCCATCTAACTGCTAATAAACAGCACCTATTATAAACGTACCTCCCTCTAAAATATGCTGCTCTGTTTCGTCTTTTTCATTTCTAGTCTTTTGCTACCATTTTATTATCTTTTCTATGAGACACTGAGCGTCTTTAGGGTGAGGACTTGGTATTTCCAACAAGGACTCAGAAATAATTCTTGACTGATTGATAGATTGAACGGATAAAAAAAATCACCAGCCCATTATTAATATGAATGTCCTTACTAAGTAGATTCCTACACAGGACAGAATTAAAAAGCAAAAGTTATACTTTGATTTAAATATATTGCCTCTGGTCTTCTTGATGTGGAGAGAAAAATTACAAAATAATATCTTAAAAATGATTTGTTTATAAATAAAACACTCTCAAACTCAATATTCAAATAAATTATATCACTAAGCCCTCCCTTTAAAAATAAACTATGTTAAATTTAAGTTTACTTATACATACTAGAAATGTCTTAATTTTTGAGAGTTAATGTTGATGATTGATATAGTTTGGCTATGTCCCCACCCAAACCTCATCAGTTGTAATCCAAATTGTAATCCCCACATGTTGAGGGAGGGACCTGTTGGGAGGTGACTGGGTCTTCGGGAGGGTTTCCTCCATGCTGTTCTCGTGATAGTGGGTAAGTTCTCACAAGATCTGGTTATTTAAGTGTCTGACACTTCCTGCTCTGCCCTTTCTTTCTCCCCTACCCCTCTCTGTCTTGTTTGCCCACCGTGTAAGATGTGCCTTGCTTCTCCTTCCCCTTCTGCTATGATAGTAAGTTTCCTGAGGCTTCCCCAGCCATATAAAACGGAGTCAATTATACCTCCTTTCTGTATAAATCACCCAGTCCCTGATAATATCTTTATAACGGTGTAAGAATGGAAAAATACAGTGATTAATCTGGGTAAAATTATCTTATTGTTACAATTTAACAAGACTACTATTCTCATGAGGATTATAATCAGACTCTGAAGGGATTTTAAAGGAATACTTTCAAATAACATTTGTAGTGATGATTACTTATTGAAATAAGTGTATAACATCTTGACAGAAGCTTGGCTGACAGATTTCACAGGTGTCTACTAACAAATTCTTATTATAGTATGAATGTAAAATACTTGTGCAATAGCTCTGAATTCATAAAGTATATTTTCATGTTGCATTTCAGAGAGTTCTCAAAACTATGTGAGTTATTTAGTATCCTCTTTATTTTACAAAATAGAAAACTGAAGTAACAGAGGGATTATGGCATTACTCACGACCTCCTATTTTTATAATACAGATTTTACACCCTAGCTTTTTGAGGAAAGGTGGGACACTATTCTTTGTGTTTGAATAGGTGTCTTTCCTAGATAAACAACACAGGTTAGGATGGTTCAGTTTCTTACATTCAGGGATATAGAAGGTAAGTACTACAAAGCAGTGTTTCTACCATCCCAAGATAGAATCAAAGGTGAAGAGAAAAGGGAACAGAATCTGCCCCACATTATGGTTAAGTTCTGAAAGGTGTTTAAAAATGCTTTCTTCGATGTAACTTCCTTTTTTCAGTAGCATGAGGCCTTTAGCCATCAAATTATGGAATGTATTGTCATGTACAATCACAGGAGAAAAATCTGTAAAATTTGAAAATTTTATTATTTTATTATTTTTCTCAATCAGATTCTCTTTCTGTCTCTCTTGTTTGTCGTACATGCATCTCCCATAAAATATACAAGATACTATACAATTAATCATTTGTTTGCTTATCTACCCATTCCTAAGATATTAATTTTGAGGCCCATATTCATTGAGAAGTTGCTGGGGCATTTGGAAAGGAGTGCTTTCACTGCAAAGAGAAACTTCAAATTAGGTAATCAATATTCGATTTTGGATTTTTACTTTAGTTACAGTAGGATTTTATCATGCAGTATACTTTCTTTTACCAAGTGTATGGCTTGAGAAGAGGATTTGAAAGGTATGGTTCATCCAGGGTCACTTAAGAACTTCAAAATGACCCTAGAGGACAACTGTGGCATTTGAATTACCAAAAGAAATAAACGTGTCTAAGAAAATTTCATCTTGTTGTTATCTAAATTTAACACATTGACAAGCGTTTGACCTTGATGGTCCTAGTAAAAAGTGGTAGTAAACATACGAAGAAGTATTGCTTTTCTTTGTTTCTCTGCTTTCCCTATTGCCCAGACTTAAAGCAACATTGAGTAAGATTAGAGTTTTTTTTTCTAATTCATATATAATAGTTGCACATTTTTTTTTTAGAACTTTTTGATTGTGGCATTCTCAATGCTATCAGAAATGAATAAGGGCAGTATTTATTTCATGTGTTGAATATATTCATTATTTAAATTTGTGTTCCTAAGCTATAATAGAAGTGTTGGACATTTTAGAATTCTAATTTCTTTCATGCAGTGGATCTCTAGAAGGAATATTTCAGAAAATGATAACAAAACTATTACCTCTCTGTGATATCCCAATTTATTGTAGAACTTGGAATCTCATGTAAAAAAATAAGAAATATTTAATTTATTTTGGGTAGAATTAAGAATAAAATGATAAACAAAATTAGTGTTAATATTTAGTATTTGACTAAGTGGAAATTGTAGAATCTTCTACATAACTTTAAGATCTGTATTTACCATCTCATTGCCAATTAATTATCAACTACTTAAGCAAATATTGCACCACTGTTTAACAGACTCTGTTATAGGCTCTTGTGATTTATAGGCTAATAAAACATATAAATTCTGCTCACCAGGCATTTATATATAAAGTGTACAAACATTTGATACACATTTATATGGTGTTAAAAATGTATGTAAACATTTAATAGATTGTATAACACAGTATATAATGCCAGTGGTGCATCTGAAAGGCTAAGGAACCATCAGTAACACAGTCACAATGTTGGAGGGCCTTTTATTCATTATCCAACAAACATTTTGTGAACTTGCCAAATGTAGAAATGCTATATTGAAAACTTTCTGTACTGATTTTAGTGATTCTAAGGCTCATACAGTTGTAAATCATGTAAATGTAAAAATCTGATATGGAAAATGGATGAGAAAAACTCAGTAAGAGCACCAATTCATGCAATTGCTGTGATAATCATCAATAATGTGCATTTTTTTTTCTTGATGAAGTGGACTTGTCAAGTTACAGAACAGTGTGGTTTATAGTGGCTGGGATCTGCACACACCATTTGGGTCAAGCCAAAATATCCCTCTAGGGCATCATGCTCTACTGGTCAACGGAGAGTGAAAAAAGAAATGTTACCATCCTCTCCGCCCCCAGGAATGCTTTTTTACATTGTGGTTTCAGAATATCTCTAGAGAAATACAGATATTTTATTGAAAGCTTTTTTTACATTGTGGTTTAGGAATGTCTCTAGAAAAATGCAAATCTTTTATTTAAATATAAAATACGATTTCACCAAATAAATTATATATCCTACACTAATTTAAAAATGTTGTTGGCCAGACATGATGGCTCATGCCTATAATCCCAGCACTTTGGGAGGCTGAGGAGGGAGAATCACAAGGTCAGGGGTTTGAGACCAGCCTGGCCAACATGGTGAAAACCCATCTCTGCTAAAAATACAAAAAATTGCTGGTCGTGGTGGCAGGTGCCTGTAATGCCAGCTACTCAGGAGGGTGAAGCAGAATTGTTTGACTCTGGGAGGCAGAGGTTGCAGTGAGCCGAGATCATGCCATTGCACTCCAGCCTGGGAGATAGGGCAAGACTCCATCTCAAACAAACAAACAAACAAACAAAAAACAAAAACCCACCAAACCAACAAACAAAATTCCTGTAGGCTTTAAAAATATTATTAAATGACTTATTTATACATTTATATTTTTGCATTCAGAAATACATTGAAAAAAAAAATTAGGTGCATTTAAGAACATATAAAAAAATTAAAATATCTTCCTTCTACACAGTTAACTAAATAGAATCGATAGTTATGTAAATGACTATCTGATTGTTTAGACACATTAAGTGAGGCAACCAAGCTCAGATAAAGTCACTTCAACAATCTCCTTCAAAAAGCCAGCAATTCACCCACCTTAACCATTTTAATAAAAAAAGAACCTCTGTTCATGTTGCTTTTATCGCAGAATCGGCATGTGAGGGGCAAGGGACAATCTATAGAGTAAGCCTTTATAAGCAGACAAAATGATATTTTCCTTTAGAATGGGCAAGGAAAGTTTCATTGAAAAGAACAAATCTCAGGTGAAGCTAGTTTTACTTTTATTCTTCGCCTTAAAGCTGGCGGTAGAGAAGCTCATTGTGTTGCCCTATACTTTTTGTTCAAGGCACCTGAGCAATACACAATGTATCACTTATCAGTAGAACAAAAGACTCCTTCATCAGTCAAACTCAGGCAAAGAGGACAGCTGCAAATTCAGAACTACACTAGGCAGGTACTTTGCTTGAGACAGAACAGGAAATAGACCATTCATGTGGACTTTCATGTCTAACCCTATTTAATTTGACTCAAGCAAGATTAGTCTCTTTCAAAACATATCTACATTTAATGGTAATCTTAGATGTTTGTTTCTTATAAGAGACTTGGTTCAGAAAATGCAGAAAACATTGTATTATGTGGGTTTTACAGTAGAAACAATGGCTATTTTTATTTAGCTGAAGAGTGCTGCTGTAGATAAAGATTTCTACATTGTAGAAAGATATCTTTATTGTAAAAATTACAATATAAAAAATATTTTTTATCTAAATGTAAGACCAAAGAAAATCAGGAAGGTTTTGTCCTATTGATAGTATAAATGAATATTAAAAAAAAAACTTTCATTGTCCTGCAAAGACACAATTAAAATTACAGTTTAAATGCAAATATTAATCTTATCATTGAATATATTCTATTTCCTTTAATGTAGATATATTCTTTTATGATTCTAAGATTATGCTCTCATTTCCATTAAATTAAAAAAATCTGTTTGGAAGGTCATTAAAATGTAGAAGTGTAAATTCTCGAGGAATTGTCAAAGAAATAACTATTTCCTTAATAATTCAAGGATTTCTTAGCTGCTATGTAGGCTACCCCATATGGGAGTAATTTAATACAGAATATTTCATCATAAGAAGTCAGCACCAATCACATTTTTCTTTTAATTCTGTTTTGTGTGTCTCTGACATAAAGGTTTGAGTAAGCACACATTAGAATAATAAAATGTATTGATGCTTATGCTATAATGTACTCCATGCCAATAGTAATAAACAGAATGTTGTCATACATTTGCAAGATGAATAATTGCAGGACTTCATTAATTTGGGATGCTCCCGGGGAAGGAAAGAGAATCTATATTAAAAAATGCAGAAAAACAAAAAAAATTAGACCAACTAGTTACATGTATAGCTCGACTCTTATGTGACTTAGAGACTTAAAGACGTCATAGAGAGGTTCTTGTTGAAAGAAATAGTTCAAAATTGTTTATAATTAGCATATCCATTTTTGCCAGTAGATGCCTCTATCTGCTTGAAAATTCTTCTTTCTACAGTGATCTCTTGATCTCCTACAATATTTCTGGCACTGATTTAGATAATGAGGATAGCTGTAAATAAAACAGATGATTTATTTTCAGTAGGTTGATCACAAGTGCTATGAGATATTTTGTATTAGTCATTTAAATCACTGAATGACTGAAATTAACTTTATCTCAGTATAATTACAAACCTAGGTTTTATGCAGAGCTAACTTTTCATTTAGTGTTTCTCATTTATGTAGGTTGGAAAATTGCTTCCCAGTTAAGTAAGTAGTACTTAAAATTTCAAATTGGTATTGCTATAATCTGGCAGGTGATTGCGTGTGCATGTCTATCTTATATCTATCTATTTGATATACAGATTGCATATATCTATATATTTAAATATAGGCATATATATCTATGTATATATAGATTATCTATTTATAGACCTACAGATAACTCTTCTATTTACAATGGAGTTATGTCCTGATATATCTATTGTTAAGTTGAAAATATTGTGAGTTGAAAATGCATTCAATACATGTAACCAGTGAACATTATAGTTTTAACGGGCTGACCTTACATGTGCTCAGGACATTAACATGGGCCTACAGTTGGGCAAAACCATCTAACAGAGAGCCCATTTTATAATAAAGTGTAGAATAGCTCATGTGATTTATTGAATACTGTACTGAAAGTGAAAAACAGAATGGTTGCATGAGTAGTCAAAGTGCAGTTTATACTGGATGTACATTGCTTTCGCACCATCATAAAGTTGAAAAATTGTTAAGTTAAATCAGGAGTGTCCAATCTTTTGGCTTCCCTGGGCCACACTGAAAGAAGAATTGTCTTGGGCCACACATAAAATACTCTAATGCTAACAATAGCTGATGAGCTAAAAAAAAAAAAAAAAAAAAAAAAAAAAAAAAAAAAAAAAAAAAAAAAAAAAAAAATTTTTAATAATTGATACGATTTATTTAATTGTTAAAAAAAATGAAAAATTTTGTTAAATATAATACAAAAAAAAAAAAAAAAATAAAAAAAAGCGAAT
>CAUYQU010011093.1:0-87552 GCA_963574635.1 Cheracebus regulus
TTAACAACCAACAGCAGGCAAGTAATTCCCACCAATAACAGGCCAAGTCCTAGGTCAAGGCTTGTAACTTACCCAATAGCAGTCTTGCTCTCCCACAACCAATCGAGCTGTTTCACTCCCTATAAAACCCCCTGTCTGAGAGGCGTCTGTGCGACTTCTCCGGCCTCTCCTCTCCGGACCGTGGAACCTCAGTGGGGACCCTGAATAAATTCCCTTGCATTGAAGTATTTTGGTGCTGGCCTCAGTTTCTTCGTTTTATTCTCGGAAACAAACCTTACACTGGGTTCAAGCGATTCTCCTGCATCAGCCTCTCAAGTAGCTGGAACTACAGCCATGCGCCAGCACACCCAGCTAATAATTTGTACTTCCAGTAGAGACGGGCTTTCGCTATGTTGGTCAGGCTCTTATTGAATTCCTGGCCTCAAATGATCTGCCCGCCTCAGCCTCCCAAAGTGCTGGGATTACAGGCGTGAGCCACTGCCCCTGGCCTTAGAGAACACCTTTTTAACATCTAATGCAATTTAAAAATATATGTTCTTTCTGACCCAGC
Source organism: Cheracebus regulus (assembly GCA_963574635.1). NCBI lineage: Eukaryota > Metazoa > Chordata > Mammalia > Primates > Pitheciidae > Cheracebus > Cheracebus regulus. The sequence goes on from CAUYQU010011093.1 coordinate 551, forward strand.
ATTTCTACTACTCTACGTTAAAGAAACACTCCTAATTCTCCTAAACAGGGACAAAAATCTGGGTTTTTGTAACAAGGAACTCGGGACAGTGAAATAAACCATGGCATATGCATACTGAGGACTATTACACAGCATTTAAAAAGAATGAAGTGTATCTATATGCCATAATTCAGAATAGTCAACTTTCAAGACAAACTGTTTACTGAATAAAATCCCAAAACCTAAAAAATCAAGCCACATGTATTTCAATGAGTATCTCTATGTGTACAAGCACATGTAAATGATAACTGATAACAGTAGTTAACTCTGGGGAGGAAGGAAGAGAAGGATTGGGGATGGTGACTGAGAGAATTTTAGCCCTGTGCTTAAGAGCAAAGTGACTTTCAAGGATAATGAATGCTTATGTAGCTAAGAAATTAATTTTTTATAACAGCCATTTGGCTGTGTAGGAAATATTGTCATGCCCCCTACCCGTCCCTTGTCTCTCATCCATTTAGCACACACTGGCCCCACTTCCAACTGCTATAGCTCCTGCATTACTTTGCCCAAGGACTTAGCCACTGAAGCTTATTTTCCTGCTGGAGTCAGTTTTGCCACCCATGTGACAAACTGAAAGTACTAGGAAATTAACACCCCCTGGCAGCGGCCCTCACCAATTCCTGATGGAAGTCGGTATATCAGGCAGAAATGAGTCAGGGGGCAGAAACCACATTCGTTCTTTGAACAGACAGGATTTAACATAAAAAATGCTAACTAGGCCGGGTGCCGTGCCCTCAGGCCTGTAATCCTAGCACTTTGGGAGGCCGAGGTGGGCCGATCAACTGAGGTCAGGAGTTTGAAACCAGCCTAGCATACATGGGGAAACCCCATCTCTACTGAAAATACAAAAGAAATTGGCTGGGCATGATGGTGCGCGCCTGTCATCCCTGCTACTCCGGAGGCTGAGGCAGGAGAATCGTCTGAAGCCAGGAGGCGGAGGTTGCAGTGAGCCGAGATCGAGACACACACTCCAGTCTAGTTGATAGAGCCAGACTCTGTCTCAAAAAAAAAAAAATTGTTAACTGGGCATAAAGTTATTAGGTAACAGTTGGATTCCGTCCCTCACGCCTGTAATCCCAGCACTTGGGGGAGCTGAGGCGAGAGGATCGCTTGAGCTCAGGAGTCCAAGACCATCCTGGGCAACATGGGAAATCCTATCTCTACAAAAAATTTAAAAGAAGTTAGCCAGGCGTGGTGGCGCGCCTGTAGTTCCAGCTACTCGGGAGGCTGAGACAGGAAGACTGCTGGAGCTGGGAAAGTCGAGGTCTCAGTGAGCTAGTATGCACCACCGCACTCCAGCCTGGACCACACGGCAAGATCCTGGCATGCTCGCTCTCTCTCGCTCTCTCTCTCCTCTCTCCTCTCTCTCTCTCTCTCTCTCTCACACACACACACACACACACACACACACACACACACACACACACACACACGTTGTTACATAACTAAACGTAAGCAAACTCGAAGGCATAATGGAGGGAGAAAGTTCGGGAAGCAGCTCCCACCCCCCCCACCCCCCCATATGGAAAGCCGCTGGGGTGAAGGGCTCCACAGCGCAGGCGCAGACTCTAAGGCGCGGGTGCTGCTCTCCTCATGTTGGCGCTGCCAAGGGGCCTGCCTCTAGGCTGCTTCTGTGATGCTGGAAAACCGCTAACCGGATTCTGGTGTAGACCCGGGGCAGGGCGTTGGCGGAGTGAAGTAAAGAAACGTTCCAGGTGGGAAACTGAGAGAAGCGGGAAGCACGCGGGAAGCGCGCGAGAAGCATGGAGAGCGCTGTGCTCCCCACTTGGTCTTGTGTTGTGAGGGTTAATTCAGACAGGCCTTAGTTGAATCAGGACCCAAACAATGTCCACATATTGTTTTGGTGAATACGTCCCTTGAGTCTCTTTTACTCTATAATCCTTCTACTATGGGTTGAATGTATCCGCCAAAAAGAACGTGTTAGAAATTTAATCCCCAAAGCAACCGCGTTGACAGGTGGGGCCTAATAAGATGTAATTAGTCCAGGAGACAGATTAGGCCTCTGTCTTCACGAATGGATGAATGCTGTTATCTCAGGAGTGGATTCATTGTAAAAAGATGGGTTAGGTCCTCCTTTTACTCTCTTGCCTTTCTGCCCTTCACAGCACAAAGGCCCTCACTAGATGCTCAAGACACTGTCTTGATCTGACTTCCCAGCCTCCACAAGCTGTAAGAAATAAATTTCTGTTCATTATAATTGAGCCTGTCTCAGGTATTCTGCTGTGGCAGCACAAAGGGACTAAGACACCTTCCTTCCATACTCCCTTTCCTCTATTATGTTATTTACTTACTAAAGAAACCATGTCATTTGTCCTACAGAATATTTCATATTTTAAATTCATCTGGTTGTATCCTGTTGGCATCATATAACCGGTTCTTCTCTTCCCTTTATTTTCTATAAGCTGGTAGTTTGAAGATTCAGTTAGATTCAGGTTTAATTTTTTAGCAAGCGTATTTCACAGGATGCTGTGTACTTCCTCACTGGGAGGCACATGGAGATTTTTTTGTTTTGTTTTGCTTTTGTTCTGAGACAGAGTCTTGCTCTGTTGCCCAGGCTAGCGTGCAGTGGTGTGATCTTGGCTCACTGCAATCTCCACCTCCCGGGTTCAAGTGATTCTCCTGCCTCAGCCTCCTGAGTAGCTGGGATTACAGGCATGTGCCACCACACCCGGCTAATTTTTTTGTATTTTTAATAGAGACGGGGTTTCACTAAGTTGGCCAGGCTGGTCTTAAACTCCTGACCTCAGGCAGTCCACCCACCTCAACTTCCCAAAATGCTGGTATTACAGGTATGAGCCACCGTGCCTGGCCCAGTTTTTAAATTATTTACAACAATCTTACTGTTCTAACTAACATCTATTAGTGATCTATTGGTGCATAACAAATTATACCGAACTTAGTGGCTTAAAATAACCAACTTTTGTTATCTTACACTTTCTGTGAATCAGCTTTTATTATCTTATCAGTTTCCGATGCAGCTTTGCTAGGTGGCCCTGGCTCAGGGTCTCCACCTGAAATGCAGTCAAGATGTTAGCCAGGACTGTAGTAAGGCTTGACTAATGCTGGAGGATCTGCTTCCGCCAGGGCTCACTCACATGGCTTTGTTGGGCCTTGCATCCTCACCACATGGGACTGCTCTACAAGGCAACTGGTTCCCCTACTACAAGTGATCCAAGAGAGAAAAACAAGCTAAAAAGGAAACTATGTTGTCTTTTAGAATCTAATCTTGGAAATTACATACCATCACTTCTGCCAAATTCTGTTTTTTTCTTCCCACAAGCAAAATGGATGTAACTTCTGCCAAATTCTATTGGTCTCACAGATCAACCCTGGTACAATGTCAGAGGGGACATCACAAGGGTGTAAATATCAGGAGGTGGCGATTCTTGGGGGCCATCTTTTACACAAAGCAAAAATATAAAGCAAGATACATTCAGAGAGTTCTAGCTTTCACCTCCACCTTTAGGAAACCACTTTTGTTACTTCTTGCTTTATTTGTCCATTGTTTCGTTTGGAAAATTATCAGAAAATATGTACATATATCTGTAGTTCCAAGAGTTAACTTACTATTCACATTTCCAGCACCTTGCTTTCTTCAATTAATGCCATCTCCAACAGACCACCTAATGGCAACCTATAGCCATCTTTATTCCATTTTATACCTTCATACAACTCCATTATATAGTGATCCTGTAGTTGACGTAATGTTGTAATGGCTTCATCATTTATCAATTTTTCTCCAATTTGAGGCATAAGTTGCTTATAATTTTCAACATCATAAATAATGCTGCAATGAATATTTTTGTGTATAAAGATTTCGCTGGATGTAGGTTTATATTAGGGTACTAGACTCATAATTCAGATTTATTAAGTTGAAGATATGAAAAGTTTCATGTTCTGCTTATGTACTCCTAAATTGTTTCACAAAAGAGTTACACCCCATTGTGTTTCCACCTACTATGCAGAGAGTGTTCATTTTCTCTGTATTGTGATCTGCAATTGGGAGCCTAATTCCTTTTTAATCTTCACTGTTTTAACAGATATGCCTAAGTGGATTTCTGTAGTGGCCATATACTTTCACATCATTCTTACTACTAAGTGAGTTACTTTACGTATTTCAATGATAAGTTATTACTTTAAAAACCATATTATATATGTATCCAATACCATTTTTTACTATTTAATTTTTCTACATATTTAACCTGAACTACATGTTGACTTATAGAATTTTTCTGAGCTAGTAAATATTTAATACTTACATTTCCATGAACACTATGTGTACAAAAATAATAAAGTGCATCAATGATTTTGATTATATTCCATATAATGTTCACTAAAAATTATTCCAAACATTTTTAGTATATTATATTCACATATTCAGAGAGAGTGAAATATTCAAGTTATTTTGTTGGATTTGTAGCATTATAGTTTTATCTTGGCTATAATAACTGTTAACCTTTTTTTGCTAAGAAAACATAAACTGGAGTTAGAGATCTATTATTTATGAACTACATAGTCCTTAAAGGTTTTCAAAACAGCACTGCCATGTTTCCCATTAAGATAGCTATGGTACACGTTTCTAAGTTCAGGTGTCATCATTCTTCATTAGATGAGCAAAATGATTTCTTTTCCTTTTACTTTTCAGAGTGATATTTTAAAAATATCTTTGGCATTTATTAGACACGCAGAGTGTAATATATAGATCATGAAAGAATCTTTAAATAATAAAGTACTTTTGCAAGATACATTTAGAGAGGTCTAGCTTTCATCAATAATATTTAATAGTGTGAATACTAATTGTGAATATATATTTAGGTATTGGTAATACCTAGCTGTTTTCCTGAAATGTAAGAAGATTCAACAGCAGAGCTCCCTGGGGGAGGGGAATGGGGGTGGGAGTATGTAATACCAAGACCACCTGCCATCATCAATCTCATTGCAGTCCTTTTTTTTTTTGAGACAGAGTTCCCCACTTTAGCCTGGGCTAGTATACAGTGGCGGGATCTCTGCTCACTGCAACCTCGACCTACTGGGTTCAAGTGATTCTCCTGCCTCAGCCTCCCAAGTAGCTAGGATTACAGGCGCCCGCCACCATGTCGGGCTAATTTTTTGTATTTTTAGTAGAGATGGGGTTTCACTGTGTTGGCCAGGCTGGTCTAGAACTCCTGACCTCATGATCTGCCCGCCTTGGCCTCCCAAAGTGCTGGGATTACAGGCGTGAGCTATTGCGGCTGGCCTTTTTGTTTTTTTTTTTTTTTGAGAAAGAGTCTCACCCTGTCGCCCAGGCTGGAGTGCAGTGGCAGATCTCGGCTCACTGTAACCTCACTGCAGCCTCTGCCTCATGCACTCAAATGATTCTTCTGCCTCAACCTCCCAAGTAGCTGGGATTACAGGTTCCCACCACCACATCTGGCTAATTTTTGTATGTTTTCACTAGAGAAAAGGTTTCATCATGTTGACCAGGCTGGTCTTGAACTCCTGAGCTCAGGTGGTCCACCCGCCTTGGCCTCCCAAAGTGCTGGGATTATAGGTGTGAACCACATTGCTGGCTAATCTCATTGTTATCAATAAGCAATTCTATCAAATTGGGTCAAAATGCTCTGAAAATCTTTCTGCCCTGGGCCCCCCCACTCCCAGCACTGCCTGTTAGGTTCCTAACTAAAAGGAAACATTATTAATTTGTATATTTCTAGCCTGTGAGGTTCCTAGCTAAAAGGGAACATTAATTTGTATGTTTCCAGGCTGTGATAGTCCTAGCTAAAAGGAAACATTATTTTTATTTATTTATTTATTCATTCATTCATCCCGAGGTGGAGTCTTGCTCTGTCGCCCAGGCCAGAGTGTGGTGGCGCGATCTTGGCTCACTGCAACCTCTGCCTCCCAGGTTTAAGCGATTCTCCTGCCTTAGCCTCCCGAGTAGCTGGGACTACAGGCGCCCTCCACCACACCCAGATAATTTTTGTATTTTTAGTAGAGATGGGGTTTCACCATGTTGGCCAGGCTGGTCTTGATCTCCTGATGTGATCCACCTGTCTCGGCCTCCCAAAGTACTGGGATTACAGGTGTGAGCCACTGCACCTGGCTAGGAAACATTAATGTGTATGTTTCTTGCCTTGACCAGCGAAATAACTCAGGCCTGTTGGAATTAACCCTCACAGTACAAGAATGAAGACACCTACTATATCCCAATACTTTCCAAGAAGGGAAAATGTCTGGAGCACATTTTTCAACTACAGTGCAAAAATTAGCAAATATCAACAGTAAAAGTCTACACAAAATGAGATTTAAAACAGATAATTTTTTTTTTTAAGAGACAGGGTCTCACTCTGTTGCCTAGAGTGCAGTGGTGTGATCATAGCTCACTGCAGCCTCCAATTCCTGGGGTAAAGTGATCCTCCTGCTTCAGTCTCTTGAGTAGCTGGGACTACAGTGAGGATGTGGTAAGGGAAAATAGGCCTCTTAATTTACTGCTGGGTGGCTCTCACCTGTAATCCCAGCACTTTGGGAGGCTGACAACCCTGGGCATGGTGGAGGTAATCCCAGCTACTCATCAGGCTGAGGCAGGAGAATTGCTTGAACCCGGGAGTCCAAGGTTGCAGTGAGCCAAGATCATGCCACTGCCCTCCAGCCTGGGCTACGGGAAGAAGCCAAAAAAGAAAAAAAAAATTACTGCCAGAGAAAACGTGAATTTGTAGGGCCTTTTAAAGGTACTTCTTGGTAATCTGCATCAAAATTCTTTCAAAGATCCATTCCCTTTGTTTAACAATTATATATTTACCATTTCATCCCAGACAAGTAATGGGCAGAGAAAAGTATCTAGGGTGTTTATTGCAGTATAGTGGATAGTAGCAAAAAGTTGGAAACTATCAAGTATTTAGCAATATAGAGACCATTTTAGTAAGTTAAATCCATATGCAATTATTCAAAATAATTTTGTACAAGTCTATTTTGTTAGTCGCATGTCTAATGCCCTTTATGCTCTTCTTCTATATTAACAATCTGGATATTGTTCAGGGCAGCAATGTTCACTGCTCCAGGCACAAAATCCTGTCAATTCTGATACTACTTTCGAAGCTGCCCTTGCACCTAGGGATGGACATTTTAGTTCTGGCTAATGAAATGTAAAGAAAGATCTACTGAGCATTTCTCAGTAAGTTTTCATTTTCCTAATAAAAGGGATAGGATAGCATTGATGCCAGCAATCATCTACTGAGGACCTCTTAACTGAGACTAACTTCTATTTATTAAGCAAGGGTTAGTTGGGTTTTCTGCTGGTTGAAGTCGATAGTGTCCCTAACTATGGTGGATTCTGTGATGCAGGGCTCAGATCCCACTTCAGGACTGGGAGTGCTACAGGCTTCATCTGCCTCTGGGAATTGTATTCAGTTAAAGTCAGCTGCCTTGCTCAATGTCACCCCCATCCCTTCCCAGGGGCAGCCCACATCAAACAACATGGGTGTGTGTATAAAGGCCCAGCTTGCTTTCTTCAATTTGGGACAGCATTGCAGCGCCCTCTAAGCAACAAAGCCAGAGCCCTTGTCGGCACTGCACCACAGCCTACCTTCTCCTCCTGTCTAATCCTGCTTTGTTCCCTTCCCCCAAACATGTTGATCCTGAAAGCACTCCCGGATAAACTTCCTGCACACAAATCTCTGTCTCAGACTCTGTTTCCTGGGAAACCCCACCCACAACACTACTGATACATTTATTCAAATGAAAAGATGTTCAAAATATATAGCTAAATGACAAAACAAGTTATAAAGCTGTATGCATGATGTCATCCTGTTTTTTTAATGATACAGGTTATAGGTCTGCCTAGAAAAAATATCTGGGGGCCAGGCGTGTGGCTCACGCCTGTAATCCCAGTACTTTGGGAGGCGGAGGTAGGCAGATCACCTAAGGTCAGGAGTTCGAGAACAGCTTGGCCAACATGGTGAAACCCCATCTCTACTTAAAATACAAAAATTAGCTGGGTGTGGTGGTGTGCAAATGTAATCCCAGCTACTCCGGAGGCCTAGGTAGAAGAATCAGTTGAACCTGGGAGACGGATCTCAAAAAAAAAAAAAAGAAAAATATCTGGGAAATTTTGTTAGGAGATAATTATGAGAATATTTTTATAATCTTGTGATATTGGGAAGTTTCTTAAATAAGACATAAATAGTACAAACCATAAAGAAAGGCTTATACATTTGAATAAATTTAAATTAAAAACTTATGTTAACGAAAGGACAAAACCACAAGCCACAAACTAGAGACAATATTTTTATATTTTCAACATGATACCTGACAAAGGATTGCATCCAGAATATATAAAGAATCAATGAGAAAAAGTCAAATCCAATAGAGAAGAGGGCAAAGAATATGAAAAGGCAATTCACCAAAGAAAAATCATACATGGCCAGTAAAATATGAAAAGACTCTCAATCTCACCAATTCTCAGGAAAATGCAAAGTATTTTTCACTCATCATGTAGACAAAAATGAAAAAGATTGATAGTCTCTAGTGTTGGCAAGAGTGTGAGGAATCAGGCATTGGTACACACAATATTAAAAAATAGTCATTTTGTAGGTAATTTGGCTCAGGTTTTTTGAAGAGTAATTTTTAACAGCAAAAAAACTTTAAGCAACCGACATTTCTATTGGGAATAAGGTAGCAAGCAGAAGTTAAAGAGAAAGAAGCCAATGTAGATGTGCTGATGTGGAGTACGCTCCAAGACAAAATGTCAAGTAAATAAAGCAAGTTACTCAATGTGTGAACAGTATAATCTCAGTTATGTCTTTTTTTTTCTTGAGACAGACTTTTGCTCTTGTTGCCCAGGCTGAAGTGCAATGGTCCGATCTCGGCTCACCGCAACCTCTGCCTCCCAGGTTCAAGTGATTCTCCTGCCTTAGCCTCCCGAGTAGCTGGGATTACAAGCATGCTCCACCATGCCCGGCTAATTTTGTATTTTTAGTAGAGGCGGGGTTTCTCCATTTTGGTCAGGCTGGTCTCAAACTCCCAACCTCAGGTAATCCTCCTGCCTTGGCCTCCCAAAGTGCTGGGATTACAGGTGTGAGCCACCACACACGGCCCCCCATTTGTGTTTTTTAAAGATCACTATATGTTTCAACATACACATATATGCAAATTTAAAGAAAAGAATTTGGAACAATATCTACCAAACTGTTAGTAGTAGTTGCGTCTGGAAACGGGGAATGGTTGGGGTAAGTAGAAAAAGGGGGACTTTACTTTTTACTGCATATTCTTCTGTATTTTTTTACTTTTTTCTTAACATTTCATTATAAGAAATAAATTTTTTAATAAAAAATGGGGACAGGGTCTTGCTCTGTTGCCCAGGCTGGTCTGGAACTGCTAGCCTTAAGCAATCCTCCCACCTTGGCCTCCCAAAATGCTGTAATTACAGTAATTACAGGCATGAGTCACCATGCCTGGTCTTATTATGAAAATTTTCATCTAATTTTTAAACATAACAGCAACATTGAGTTTTATAGCAAACATTCATAAAATCATCTAGATTTTAGCATTAACATTTTACTACATTTGTTTTATTACAAATCTATTTATCCGTCACTCTATCCATCCATTAGTCTATCTTATTTTAATGCATTTAAAGTAAATTGTTAACAACAGTACGCACCTCCCTAAATACTTCAGCAGGCAAATGGTTAATAAGAGTTAAGTATTTGTTCATAGTTCTTCTTTGATATAAAATTTACCTATAACGAGAGACACAAATTTTAAGAGTATATTCACTGAGTTTTGAAAAATGCCATATGATCAAAAGCTCTGTGAAGATATAGAACAATTCTATCATCCATGAAAGTTTCCTCATGTTCTTTCCCATGCATTGTCCAATCCCATCTACCACAGACAACCACTGTTCTGGTTTTTTCCTCTATAGATTACTTGTGCTCATTCTGGAATTTCGTGTAAATGTAATCATACAGTATGTAGTCTTTTGTGTGAGGCTTCTTTCACTGAGCATTACAATTTTGAGATTCTTCATGTTGTTGTATCTATCAGCAATTAATTCCCTCTGTGTAGTGTTCCATTGTATTGAAGGAGTTCAGAACATGCCACCCTAAAATATGCCCGCATACCATATTGATTACTGAGACTGAGAGAATTCTGTACAAACCGATCTTCTTTAACCTTCTCATATATTTTAGTTACTTTCCCACAATTGCCTCTCTGTTCAACTCAGTATCAAAGCATTTAGGTTTTGCCAGTTCTTTTTTTTTTTTTTTTTTAGATGGGGTTTCGCCGCTACTGTCGACCAGGCTGGAGTGAAAGGGCGTGATCTCGGCTCACTGCAAACTCCACCTCCTGGGTTCAAGTGATTCTCCTGCCTCAGCTTCCTGAGTATCTGGGATTACAGGTGCCCACCACCACACCCAACTAATTTTGTTTGTTTGTTCTTTTTTTTTTTTTCAGTAGAGACTGGGTTTCACCATGTTGGCCAGGCTGCTCTAGAACTCCTGACCTCAGGTGATCCACCTGCCTTGGCCTCCCAAAGTGCTGTGATTACAGGCGTGAGCCACCACACCCGACCTCAAGTTTGTTCTTTTTTAAAGCCAATAATTTGTTTTTTTAAGACAGTTCCTCATTCCAATCTAGACTCCCTTACAGCAGGAAATGCCCTCCAAACCCATACATAGAGCAGTGGAATAATACTTTCTCGGCTGTGACGAACTATGAAAAGGCAGCCTTTGGGACTTCTTCTGGGAAGACGGAGTAAATGTACTATTCCTCCTGCTAAGTACAGCTCAAAATCCTAGACTTCTTTGTTGGTTTGTTTGTTTTATTGAGGCAGAATCTCACTCTGCCACCCAGGTTGGAGTACGGTGGTGCGGTCTTGGCTCACTGCAACCTCTGCTTCCCTGATTCAAGTGATTCTCCTGCCTCAGCTTCCCAGGCAGCTGGGATTACAGGCACATGCCACTACACCTGGCTATTTTTCATATATTTAGTAGAGATGGGATTTCACTGTGTTGGCCGGGATGGTTTCGAATTCCTGGCCTCAAGTGATCTGCCTGCCTTGGAGTCTCAAAGTGCTGGGATTACAGGCATGAGCCACTGCACCCCACCAACACCCTAGATTTTCTATGTAAAATAAGTATAAGAAGACTGAAAGGCAGAGAGAAAAAGTCATACTCATTAGAGCCCTTGGGACCTGAAGAACAACATGGCTGTGAATTCCCGGAGTTTTCTTTTTGTCTGACATCCTCCTGACTGGGTGCTGGTAAAGCCAGCAACCTAGAAACATCAATAGGCACAGACAAAAACACAAAACATAAAGCCTCCAAGAAAAGTCTACTTTTGGCCTACGCGGGCAGATCACCTGAGGTCAGGAGTTTGAGACCAGCCTGACCAACATGGAGAAACCCCATCTCTACGAAAAATACAAAATTAGCCGGGCGTGGTGGCACATGCCTGTAATCCTAGCTACTTAGGAGGCTGAGGCAGGGGAATTGCTTGAACCCGGGAGGTGGAGGTTGCAGTGAGCCAAGATTGCACCACTGCACTCCAGCCTTGGCAACAAGAGTGAAACTCTGTCTCAAAAGAAAAAGAAAAAGAAAAGTCTACTCTTTCTAGCCAAAGGACCAGGAAAAGGACAGCCTAGCAAGACAGAAAACTTCTAGACAATAATCACTTTGCTGCAAGCAAACACCACAGAAAAAAACTGTGGCTCCACCTTCTGTGGGACAGAAGCCAAGTCGGGAGCCTAGACTTTCACCCTTACCAGACTGTAAGCATGCACCTCACACCACCCTTACCCCAACCCAGTGGTGCCAGAGAAGGCTGAGTAGGAAGGCAGGCGGAACATCCCTGCTGGGGTGTAAGGAGCCTCCTCATTCCCTTTGTCAATGGAAACCACATAGGCAGCCTGGACGTCCACCTCCACCAGGCAGTAACAAAGTACTGCTCCCCCTTTACTCTGGGGTGGTGTCAGAAGAGACCTAGCGGGGAGTTTGAACTTTCACCACTGCTCCACGGTAATGAGGTCACCCTGACACGATGGCATCAAGAGAGGCAATAAGGAAACACCTTCAAACCTCCTAACCAGGGTAGTATCAGTGGAAGCCTAGTGGGGAGCCTGAACTCCCACTCCCCCTGAGGGGAGAACCTGGACTTTCACCTTCATCTGCCAATAGGCAGAAGAGGTCTGCTAAAACACAGGATTGAAATAATATTTGGAATCTTACAACATCATGCCCGAAATATCCTGGTTTCAAAAACAAAAAACACTTGTCATACTGAGAACCAGGAAGATGTCAACTTGGATAAGAAAAGACAATTAACCTAGATGACAGAATTGCTAGAATTGCTAGAATTATTTGATAAGATTTTAAAGCAGCCATCATAAAAATGCTTTGGTGAACAATTACAAACATGCTTGAAACAAACGAAAAAAGTAGAAAGTCTCAGCAAAAAAAATCAAAGCTATAAGGGAGAACCAAAGGGAACTTTTTAACTAAAAATCGCAGTAACTGAAATAAAATGCTCAATGCATATACTCAACAGCAGAATACAGACAGAAGAAAGAATCAGAATTTGAGGATCGAATAGAATTTACCCAATCTGAACAAAAGAGAAAAAATAGGCTGAAAAAAAAGAAAGAAATAACAGGGCTTCAGGGACAAGTGAGACCGCTGTAACAAAAAATCTAATACATTATGGGAGAGGAGAAAAATGTGAAACTGAAGAAATAATGGATAAAAGTTCTGAAATTTGGCAAAAGACATAAACCTACAGCTCAAGAAGCTGAGAAAACCCCAAACAGGATAAACCTAAAGAAATCCATGCCAAGGCCCATCACACTCAAACTTCTGAAAATTAAGACAAAAAAAAAAAATCTTGAAAGCAGCCAAACAGAAACAACATGTTACCTATAGAGGAAAAACAATTCGAACGACCATGGATTTCTTCTTATCAGAAACCATGAAGGGCAGCAGGAAATGGCAAAACATTTTTCAAGTGCTGGAAAGAACTTTCAATGCAGAATTGTACAGCTGAAACATTTTCAGGAACGAAAAGGAAATCAAGATATGCTCTGGTGACAAAAAAACTGAAAGAATTTGTTGCCAGCTAACTTGCCCTAATGAATAGCTAAAGGAAGTTCTCTAAACAAAAAGAAAATGAGAGAAAAAGAAATCTTGGCCCATCAGGAAGGAAGAAAGAATGATAAAGCAAAAGCATGGGTAAATACAATAGACTTTTGTTCTCTTGTTGAGTTTTCTAAATTATATTTGACAGTTGAAACAAAATTATAATCCTGGCTTATGCAGTAATTTTCAATGTATGTAGAGGAAATATTTAAAACAATTATATTATAAACGGGGGAGGATTGAGAGTTATAAAAAGAGGTCAAGTTTCAACACTTCACTCAAACTGGTAAAATGTTGTCAACCGTAGAATAAGTTATGTATATATAATGTAATCCTTAGGGCAACCATTAAAGAGATACATCCCAAGAACACTAAAGCTAAATCAAAATAGCATTCTAAAAAATGTTCAAGCAACCCACAGGAAGGCAGGGAAAAAGTCATTCTGGTGGCAGATGAGAGGCTAATGGGGGTGGTGGAGAGAGTGGAGGCACATGGTGCATTGGGAATGGGTATAGGGCGAGGAACCTGCCAGGCTCTTCCACAGAACTTTGCCTTGGTGAATTGGTTTATACCGGTACTGTTTATGCTGGTACTCAGAGAGCTCTTCTTGAAGCCAGCAGGCTGATCAGCCATCACACCAGAAGAAGCTCTCTTCAAAGGGTTGGGCTTGGTTGACTTCAATATTGGCAGGATGGTGCTTTTGCGTTCTGATTACAAAAGCCAGAAGCACCACTTTGTGTGTGGCCTATACTGCTGGTAAAATGGAATTAAGATGGTTTTGAAAAGGGCCTCATGCAACATTGGCAAGGGGGAGAAGCAGGTTCAATACATTTGGAGCTGTGCCCCAGATGCTTAAGCAATATTTGGGTTCAAAATCAGAAAACCTTGGCAAACTCTTCCTACCAGATTACAGAGACCTATTTTAACAGGCATCTTCAGTCTTTCAACGATTCAAAAGAAAATGAATACTGATGAATACTGACTTCCAGAGTAGTTCAACTTCCCTTTGATTTTTTGAGGGCAGGAGTTCTGTATCTTTTTGGGTAGGCAGTAAGCCCCCAGATCTTGTAGTAGACCACCTCCTAGGACCTACTGGCCCTCTGCTTCTGACCCCTCCAATCCTGAGTTTCCCAGAGAATACCTTTGGAGACTATTCACTATAGTTGCTTATAATTTTTACACTTAGGAAAAAGAGGGCTGAGTCTTTTTTTTTTTTTTTTTTGAGACAGAGTCTCGCTCTGTTGCCAGGCTGAAATTGCAGTGGCATGACCTTGGCTCACCGCAACCTCCCTCTCCTGGATTCAAACAGTTCTCCTGCCTCAGCCTCCCGAGTAGCTGGGATTACAGGTGCACGCCACCACACCCAGTTAATTTTTGTATTATTACTAGAGACGGGATTTCACTATGTTGCCCAGGTGGGTCTCGATCTTTTGACCTCGTGATCCACCCTCCTCAGCCTCCCAAAGTGATGGGATTATAGGCGTGAGCCATGGCACCTGGCCAGCTGGAGGTTATTCATACATTACATGCCATTTACTATTCCAAATGCTGTTTTAATCAGTTTAACATGAAAGCATCTTAATATTCTCAATAATGGCACTGATTATGGATTAAAATTCATATTCAGAAAAAATAACCTAGCCAATCTTCCCTTAAAGACACAATACGTAGATGATTAAATCTAGTAGGTTTGTGGAAAATTGATATTTTCGCAATATAAAGTTTTCCGGTGTAAGTTTTCTTGCATTTCTATTAACAATATCAATAGTATTTTACAGCTTTCTCTGTAGAGTTCTTACACAATTATGGTAGATTTAAGTATTTGGTTATTTTGATGCTATTGTACATGATTTCTCTTAAGATTTCATTTCTTAATTTTTTTTACGGCATATAAAACTGCAACTGACTTTGTATACTAACATTTTATCCTGCACTTTGGTGACCCTCCACATATACAACTTTCCATATGCACAATCATGCTGCTAACAAAGAATGAGAGTTATTGCTCCTTTGTAAGACATGATGCATTCTCGCATTCTCATTTATTCTTTCTTACTTCATTATACTCACTAGGAGCTACATTACAATGGCAATGAAATAGTGAAAGTGGACAACCTGGTCTTGTTTCGACGTCAAAGCTTTTGGTATTTTATCATTGTGTATGTTTGTTGTTGGTGTCATTTTAAGGAAGCCTATGTCTATTTGTAGCTTTCTAAGGATTTTTATCAAGAATAGAAGCTGTATCAAATGCTTGTAATGCATTTTGAGACACATATAATTTTGTTCCTTTATTCTGTTAATATGGTAAATAGTAACATTTATTTTCAGATTGTTCACCCAATGCTGCATTTCTGAAATAAACATATCCTTTTTTTATATATAAAAATAAGAGGCACTTTTTGCCAGTTCTTCTCAGACTGTGTCATGATGAGTCACAGTGGCAGCTCTCTAGAGCTTTGAATATTTTTGATGTTATGTGCTGAAATATTGTGGAAAATACAGTCTAAGAGGTAATAACCTGAATTGGGAAAAATCTTTAAAAAGATTTACTGGTTGGTTGCTTGTGTGAGTGTGTGTATGTGTGTTTGCTTTAAAACCAGATTCATAAGTATCCATCCTTTTTTAATTAATACAGTTATTATCTATTTTGGTTATATGTTGCTACACACACACACACGTAGCAAAGCATATGTATATATAGTCTCTATATAGTCTCTGTGATCTGGGTGATGTGCCCTCCTTTATTCCTGATGTTGGTAATTTGTGTCTTCTCTCTTCTTTTTGATCAGTCTAGCTAGAGGTTGACCGATTTTATATTTTCAAAGAACCAGCTTTTGGTATCATTGATCTTTTTGTTGTTTGTTAATTTCCTATTATATTGGTTTCTGCTCCTGTCATTTCCTTTCTTTGGGTTTAATATGTTCTTTTCCTGGCTTTCTTTTTTTTCTAAATTTTTTCAGAGACAGGGTCTTGCTATGTTGCCCAAGCTGGTCTTGAATTCCTGATTTCAAAGTGATCCTCCATGCTTAGGCCTCCCAAAGTATTGGGCTTACAGGCATGACCCACCCTGCCTGGCCCTCTAGCTTATGGTAGAAGCTTAGATAATCAATTTTAGACATTTCTTCTTCATTTTTTCTTTTGTGAGAAACAGGGTCTTGCTCTGTTGCCCACACAGGAATGAAGTGGCACAATCATAGCTGACTACAACCTTGAACTCCTGAACTCAAGCAATCCTCCTACTTCAGCGTTTCAAATAGCTGGGACTACAGGCGTGAGCCACCATACCTGGTCTCTTCTTTCTAATGTAAGTATTTAATATTATAAAATTTCCTCTAAAGTCTAAGCACTGCTTTAGATGCAACTCACACATTTTGATATGTTGTATTTTTATTTACATTCCATTAAAAATGCAGTATTAGTTCCTCTGTGATTTCTTTGCCCCATGGGTTAGTTGGAAGAGTGTTGTTTTGTTTCCAAATTTGTGGGCATTTTTCAGATATCTTTTTCTTATTGATTTGTAATTTAATTCTGTTGTGGTCAGGGAGCACGTTCTGTTTGCTCACAATCCTCTTAAATTTATTATGACTTATTTTATGGCCAAGCATATGGTCTGTTTGGTAAATGTTCCATGTGCACCTGAAAAGAATGTGTATTCTGTAGTTGCGTAGAGTATTTTTAAAAGTTTATTCTTTTTACTGATACATAATAGCTGTACATATTTAGAGGGTACATGCAATCATGTAATACAGTCATGTAATCTGTAAAGATGAAATCAGTATAGTTGGGGTATCTACCACTTTAAATATTTGTCTTTTCCAGCTTTATGCTGGAAACATTCTAATTCTTCTCTTCTAGCTGTTTTGAAATATACAATAGATTATTGTAAACTGAAGTCACTTTTCTGATCTATCAAATGCTAGGTGTTATATCTATCAAACTGTATATTTGAATCCATTAATCAACCTCTCTTCATTTCCCTCTCCCTGCTACCCTTCCCAGCCTCTGGGAACCACCAGCCTACTCTGTCTTTATGAGATCTACTTTTTTAGCTCCCACATATTAATGAGAAAATGAAATATTTGTCTTTCTATGCCTGGCAATAACGTGGATGGAACTGGAAGTCATTTAACATAATGCATTCTCTAAGAGGTAATAACATAATAACAGTTAACATAATGACTTCCAGTTCCATCCATGTTATTGCAAATGACAGGATCCCATTCTTTTTTTTATGGCTGACTAGTATTCACTCCATTGTGTATATATACCACATTTTCTTTATCCATATATCTGTTGATGGACATTTAGGTTGCCTCCAAATCTTGACTATTGTGAACAGAGCTGCAATAAACATGGGAGTGCAGATATCTCTTCAGTATACTAATTTCCTTTCTTGTAGGTATATACCCAGCAGTGGGATTGCTGGATCATGTGGTAATTCTGTTTTGTTTTTGTTTGTTTTGTTTTCGTTTTTGAGACAGAGTTTTGCTCTTATAGCCTGGGCTGGAGTGCAATGGCCCGATCTTGGCTAACTGCAACCTCCGCCTCCTGGGTTCAAGCAATTCTGCTGCCTCCGCCTCCTGAGTAGCTGGGATTATAGGCTCGCACCACTACACCTGGCTAATTTTAAAATTTTTAGTAGGGATGGTGTTTCACCATGTTGTCCAGGCTGGTCTCAAACTCCTGGCCTCAAGTGATATACCTGCCTCAGCCTCCCAAAGTGCTGGGATTACAGGCGTGAACCACTGCGCCCGACCCTGTATGTCTTCTTTTGAGAAATGTCTATTCCGGTCTCTTGGCCATTTTTAAATTGGATTATTAGGAATTTTTTTGCTATTGAGTTGTTTGAGCTCCTTATATCTTCTGGTTGTTAATTCCTTGTCAGATGTGTAGTTTGCAGATATTTTCTCCCATTCTGTGGGTTGTCTCTTTCTTGTTTCCTTTGCTGTGCAGAAGCTTTATAACTTGATGTGATCCCATTTGCCTAATTTTTCTTTGGTTGCCTGTACTTTTAAGGTCTTACCCAAAAAAATCTTTGCTCAGACCAATATCCTGGAACATTTCTCTAATGCTTACTTCTAGTAGTTTCACAATTTCAGTCTTTGATCTATT
Source organism: Cheracebus regulus (assembly GCA_963574635.1). Classification (NCBI taxonomy): domain Eukaryota; kingdom Metazoa; phylum Chordata; class Mammalia; order Primates; family Pitheciidae; genus Cheracebus; species Cheracebus regulus. The sequence goes on from CAUYQU010011093.1 coordinate 18,832, forward strand.
TTGATTTGATTTTTGTATATGGTGAAAGACAGGGGTCTAGTTTCCTTCTGCATATGGTTATGCAGTTTCCCCAGCACCATTTATTAAAGGGAGTGTCCTTTCCCCATTGCATGTTCTTGGCTCCTTTGTCGAAAATGAGTTGGTTGGACTGGGCATGGTGGCTCACGCCTTTAATCCCAGCATTTTGGGAGGCTGAGGCAGGAGGATCCCTTGAGGCCAGGAGTTTGAGACCATGCTGGGCAAAGCAAGATGCCATGTCTCTATTAAAATTTTTAAAAATCAATTTTAAAAAAGGTTTTAAAAAATGAATTGGCTTTAAATGTGTGGATTTTTATCTGGGTTCTCTATTCTGTTCCACTGGTGTATGTGTCTGTTTTTATACCAAAACCATGCTGATTTGATTGCTATAGCTTTGTACTTTTGTTTTGTTTTGTTTTTTTGAGAGACAGAGTAATCTCATTCTGTCATCCAGGCTGGAGTGCAGTGACATGATCATAGCTCATTGCAGCCTTGAACTCTTGGTCTCAAGTGATACTCTCATGTCACCTCCTAAAATGTTAGAATTATAGGTGCGAACCACTGCCCCTGCCCATCTATGACTCTTTGTTTGGTTTGAGATGGTTTCTCTAGGGTTTACAAACTGCTTCTTTAACTTATCACAGTTTATTTTCAAATAATATACCACTTCACATATTGTCTGAGAACCCTACAACAGTGTACTGCCCTTCTTCCCTTACTGGCCTTTGTGTTAATTCGCCATACATTTTATTTCTACCTATCTTAGAAACCCTACAGTACATTTTATTATTTTTCTATAAACAATTATCTTGTAAGAGAATTAGAAAATTAGAAAAATGACTTTTACATTTAACCACATATTTACCATTTCAGCACTCTTTATTCCTTTGTGTATATCCAAGTTCCTTTCTGGTATCGTATTTCTCTACTGGAAAAACTTCTTTTAACATTTCTTGTAGTGTGGATGGGTGGGTGCCCATCCTTTCAATTTTTGTTTGTAACCTTCATTTCTGAAGGATATGTTTTCTAGGTAGAGAATTTGAAATAAACCCTTTTCCCCCTTTCAGTTATATAAAGAACTATTTTTATGCCTTTCATAGTTTTTGGAGAGAAGTCTACAGTGAGTCTTACCTCTGTACACCTGTACATAATATACCTTTCTTCTCTGTGTGCTTTTAAGGTTTTTTCTTGGCCAGGCATGGTGGCTTATGCCTGTAATCCTAGAACTTTGGGAGGCTAAGGCGGGTGGATCACCTGAGGTCAGGAGTTCAAGACCAGCCTGGCCAATATGGTAAAACCCCATCTCTACTAAAAATACAAAAATTATCCGAGCGTGGTGGCAGGCATCTGTAATCTCAGCTACTTGGGAGGCTGAGGCAGGAGAATTGCTGGAACCTGGGAGGCGGAGGTTGCAGTGAGCTGAGATCGTGCCATTGCACTCCAGCCCAAGCTTACTAAAAAAAAAAAAAGAAGAAGAAAGAAAGAAAAAGAAAGACTTTCTCTTAGGCTGGGCATGGTAGCTCACACCTGTAATCCCAGCACTGTGGGAGGCCAAGGTGGGCGGATCACTTGAGGCCAGGAGTTTGAGGACAGCCTGGCCAACATGACAAAACCCCGTCTCTACTGAAAATAGAAAAATTAGCCAGGCATAGTGTCATGTGCCTGCAATCCCAGCTACTGGGGAGGCTGAGGTGTGAGAATCGCTCTGACCCAGGAGGCAGAGGTTGCAGTGAACCAAGATCACACCACTGCACTTCAGCCTGGGCAACAGAGTGAGACCCTGTCACGAAAAAAAAAAACCTCTTTATTGCTGGTTTTTAGCAATTTGACTTTGTCACGTCTTGATGCAGTTTTGTTTTGTTGGGGTTCATTGTGCTATTTGGATCTGTGGCTTTATAGGAGTTTAAAAATCAAATTTGGAAAATTTCTGGCCATTCTTTCAAGTATTTTACTGTCCTCCTTTTTTCTCTCTTGAGATTCCAATTGCATATATATCAAACCACTTGGCATTATTCTATAGGTCACTGAGGCTCTATGTATCATTTCTTGGCCATTTTTCTCATTGTGCTTCATTTTAGATGTAGTTTCTGTCTTCAGATCTCTGGTCTTCTGTGGTGTCTAATTTGCCATTAATCCGATTAGGTGAAACTATAAATTCAGATACTTTGTCTGTTTTTCATATCTAGAATTTCCTTTTTTTTTTTTGAGACAGAGTCTCACTGTGTCACCAGGCTGTTGTGGCATGATCTTGGCTCTCTAGAACCCCTGCCTTCCCGGTTCAAGCTATTTTCATGCCTCAGCCGCCCCAGTAGCTGGGATTACAGGTGTTCGCCACCAAGCCCAGCTAATTTTTGTATTTTCCTAGAGACCGGGTTTCCATGTTGACCAGGCTGGTCTCGAACTCCTGACCTCAAGTGATTTGCCTGCCTCAGCCTCTTAAAGTCCTGGGATTGCAGGTGTGAGCCCCCATGCCCAGCCTGGTTCTTTTTTTGTATTATCCATTTATATTTTCATTCTGTTCATATTTCCTTTTACTGTAATTCCTATTTTTACTTTACTATACTGAGAATATTTATTTATTTTGAGATGAAGTCTTGCAGTGGCATAATCTCAGCTCACTGCAACCTCTGCCTTCTGGATTCAACTGATCCTCTGGCTTCAGCCTCCCGAGTAGCTGGGATTACAGGCGAGAGCCACCATGACCAGCTAATTTTTGTATTTTCAGGAGAGGTAGGGTTTCACCATGTTGCCCAGGCTGGTCTTGAATTCCTGGCCTCAAGTGATCCATCCGCCTCGGCCTCTCAAAGTGCTGAGATTACAGGCGTGAGCCACTTTGCCTGTCCAAGAATATTTTTAATAGCTATTTTTTTTTGTTCTTTTTGTCTTTTACCCCATCATTTTGTAATTCCTGTGTATATTTCTATTGACTATTTTTCTCCTAGTTTTGGGCCATGATTTCTTTTCTTTTTTTTTTTTCTTTGAGACGGAGTCTCACTCTGTTGCCCAGGCTGCAGTGCAGTGTGCAGTGGAGCAATCTCGTCTCACTGTAACCTCCACCTCCCTGGTTCAAGCAATTCTTCTGCCTCAGCCTCCTAGGTAGCTGGGATTACAGGTGTGTATCACCACATCCGGCTAATTTCTGTATTTTTAGTAGAGATGGAGTTTCACTATGTTGACCAGGCTGGTCTCGAACTCCTGACCTCAGGTGATGCACCTGCCTCAGCCTCATAAAGAGCTGGGATTACAGGCCTGAGCCACCATGCCCAGGCTTGTTTCTTTACATACTAGATAATTTCTTTTTTTTCTTTATTAGGGACAGGGTCTCACTCTGTTGCCAGGATGAAGTGCAGTGTTATGATCCTGGCCCACTGCAGCTTCGACCTCCTGGACTCAAGCAATTCTACCACGTCAGCCTCTTCAGTAGCTGGGACCACAGGCATGTGCCATCATGTCTGGCTAATTTTTAAATTTTTTTGTAGAGATGAAGTTTCCCTGTGTTGCCCAGGATAGTCTTGAACTCCTGGGCACATACTAAGTAATTTCTTACTGGATGCCAAGCACATGAATTTTACATTGCTAAGTCCTAGAATTCTTCATTCTACTTTAAATATTGTTGGACTTTGCTCTGGCACAGTTTATGTTACTTGCAGATCAGCTTGAGCTCTTCAAGACTTTCTTTTAAAAATGTTTTAGGGTAGGTTCAGAGTAAACTTTCCTTTAGGGCTTGGTTAGCCACACTCCTAAGGTGTGATGCTTCTGGGGTCTCTACTGAGTTCCCCATTTATTCAACAAAGTTTACTTTGTTGTTACTTTACTCAGGTTAGTAGAAACTTGAAGATCCTTGGTCATGTGTGAACTCTGAGAATTATTTGAATACAACTTCCTGGTAGTTATTTCTGTAGAAATCTTTCTTTGCGGCCAGGCGTGATGGCTCACACCTGTAATTCCAGCACTTTGCAAGGCTGAGGCAGGCGGATTGCCTGAGGTCAGGAGTTTGAGACCAGCCTGGCCAACAACAGGGTGAAATCTTGTCTCTACTAAAAATACAAAAAGTTAGCTGAGCATGGTGGTGTGTGTCCGTGATCCCAGCTACTCGGGAGGTTGAGGCAGGAGAATCGCTTGAACCTGGGAGGCGGAGACTGCAGTGAGCCAAGATCATGCCACTGCACTCCAACCTGGGTGACAGAGCGAGACTCTGTTTCAAAAAAAAAAAAAAAAGAAAGAAATCGTTCTTTTCCCAACTATGTAGAATTCATTCTGTATATGTGGGACTTCTTAGTGCAGATTCCTGAACTCCCAGGATTCTGCCTACTGTATTGGCCTGCAAGTTATATTTTGCAGTTTGGTGACCTTGGTGTAATTTCATGAGGGTAAAATTCTATAAATGTTCTAAATTACCTAATTAATGACCTATCCAGTAATAACTTATTCAGTTTGTTTTGTAGTTTCATTTAGGTTTAATAATTGAAGGATTTCTATACCAAATTATATAGTACAATGAAAATATGAACACAACTCAATCAGTATCACATTAGGTCATTTCACTGGTGAAACTACCTTGAATAATTCAGAATCTCCATTTCACCAAAGAGCACACTTGTTACATGTGTTATTACTGTCCAGGTTGTTGGAATGGAACAGAGCTTGGTACACCGAGAGCCTACATAGAGCTCACAGGTGTTCATGCGTGTGTCAAGAACGTTTCTCAAAGCTTTTAAAACTTGCTAGCTTTTTAGCCTAAGGGATTCTGAAGCCTTTGTTGGTAAGGTAAAAATAAAGCCTGTGGCAGAGGTGGATTAATAATTGGTCATTTGTTAGCTGCAAGTATGAGAAAGTCAGATGGAATTACATATTATAAAATATATTATATGCTAACAAAGGATTGTCTTAAAACACACAAGATATTTTTTTCATTTATGTTATCTGCATGGATGACTCCTTTAGTTAATATGTCAGCAAAATTTAGTGATAGTTACTTTGTTTTTTAAACAAACGAGATCTCACTCTGTTGCCTAAGGCTGGAGTGCAGTGGCATGATCACAGCTCACTGTAGCCTTCAACTCTCAGGCTGAAGTGATCCTTCCACCACAGCCTCTTGAGTAGCTGAGACTACAGGCACGTACCCCTTTGCCCAGCTTATTTATTTTATTTTTTGTAGAGAGGTGGGGTCTTACTTTTTTGCCCAGGCTGTTCTGTAAGTCCTGGCCCCAAATGATCCTCCCTCCTCAGCTTCCCAAAGTGCTGGGATTATAGGTGTGAGCCATCACGCCTGGCCAAATTTAGTAATAGTTTAAAGATTTTTGCTCTGCATGTGATAGCACCATCATAACTTTTGACACTTACTTTTAGGGAAAGGAATTATAGGTTGCTGTTTTTAATCATGTAATAGAGAAAGTAAGTACCTGGCAAGACACATAATTTTAAGGGTAAGGACAGTTGCTGATTTATTTACATTTCTTTTTTTTTTTTTTTTTTTTTTTGTGATGGAGTCTTGTTCTGTTGCCTAGGCTGGAGTGCAGTGGTGCGATCTCAGCTCACTGAAAACTTCACCTCCTGGGTCCAAGCAATTGTCTCCTCGGCCTCCCGAGTAGTTGGGATTACAGGCACCTGCCCCCATGTCCGGCGAATTTTTGTATTTATAGTAGAGATGGGGTTTCACCATCTTGGCCAGGCTGGTCTTAAACTCCTGACCTCGTGATCCACCTGCCTTGGCCTCCCAAAGTGCTGGGATTACAGGCGTGAGCCACCACTCCTGGCCTATTTCCATTTCTTACCCCAAAATTTTCAAATACATAAAGATGCCACTGTGAAAAATGCAGAAAACACTGCATGGTGAAACCCTGTCTTTGCTGGGCAACAAGAGGGAAACTCCGTCTCAGGAAAAAAAAAAGTGTATGATGTCAGTGAATAACCAATAGATTATAGATATTCAAAGAAAATGCTAAGCAGACTAAATTTTAGAGGAGTCACAAAAGACCCCCCAGTAAGGGATGCACATTTTTGTTTTTGAGACAGAGTTTCACTCTTGTTGTCCAGGCTGGAGTGCAATGGCATGATCTTGGCTCACCGCAACCTCCACCTCCCAGGTTCAAGTGATTCCCCTGCCTCAACCTCCTTAGTATCTGGAATTACAGGCATGAGCCACCACACCCAGCTAATTTTGTATTTTTAGTAGAGACGGGAGTTTCTCCATGTTGGTCAGGCTGGTCTCAAACTCCTTACCTCAGGTGAACTGTCTGCCTCGGCCTCCCAAAGTGCTGAGATTACAGGCATGAGCCACTGCTCCCAACCTTTTTTTTTATTTTAAATGCAGGGTCTAGCTCAGTCACTTAGGCTGGAGTGGAGTGGCGTGATCTCAGCTCACTGCAACCTCCAATTCCTGGGCTTAAATGATCCTCCCATGTCAGCCTCCCAAGTAGCTGAGACTACAGGTGCACGCCACCACACCTGGCTGATCTTTTTGGTATTTTTTGTAGAGTTGGGTTTCACCATGTTGTCCAGGCTAGTCATGAACGGGACGCACATTTTTAACAGTGGATTTGCTCCCAGTGTCCAGCATGTCTTATTTCAGGCAATGGGATGGGACAGACTGAGAAGGGCTGGGTTGCACCTTGGACCTTGTACCCTAGTTCTAGGCACAAAGACAAAATTCATTTCAGCAAGTATGACACAGTATGGAGGTAATAATAGCAATGGTACTAAAGAATTTGACAGTGAACAACAGATAAAATGGTCAGCATGGAAGGCTGCAACATGGGAATGGAGCAATGGGGTTTCTCAACAAGAGGGCAGAACTTGGCAACCAAGGTTTCAGGGGAAGGCAACATTCAGAGTCTGAGGCAGGCAGACAGGTAGGCAAGGAGTCTAGGGAATGTTTGCTAGCAGCTGCAAATACTGCAATCTCTGGGAAAATTATGGACAAAAGTCTGGCAGAATGCAGTCCTATAGAGGCAGATTACCCACACTGCGGTTCGTACGCCTGGAACAACGCAGGGTGACCACATGTCAGGAACACTGTGGGCATTCCCTTACCGATCCTCAAACAGCAGTTGGGCCTACTTAATGCTGAGTCCCAGCATGGTGCTAGGGTTCTCCTATAGCCTTCTTATCCAAGGGGTCTTGTTTGGCCCTAGGGCTGAGGTCAGGCTGAGCCTGTATGTGAATCAAAAGTGGCCGAAGCCACACAACCCAGGGAGGTGATTCCGATGGAGAAAGTTTCAGGCTGGCAAGGAGCAAAAGGTAGCAACGAAGCTGTTTGGTCAGACTTCTCCACAATCTGTTGGTAACTGTGCTTTTTTTCCCACCCCTAAGACGGAGTCTCACTGTGTCACCCAGGCTGGAGTGCAGTGGTGCAATCTTGGCTCACTGCAACCTCTGCCTCCCAGGTTCAAGCAATTCTCCTGCCTCAGCCTCCTGATTAGTTAGGATTACAGGTGTGTGCCACCATGCCTGGCTAATTTTTGTATATTTAGTAGAGATGGAGTTTCACAATGTTGCCTAGGCTGGTCTTGAACTCCTGGGCTCAAGTGATCCACCTGCCTTGGCCTCCCAAAGTGCTGGGATTACAGGTGTGAGCCACCGTGCAGGCCATTTACATACTTCTAAATTCAAAGTACTAAAGAGTTCGTAGTGAAAAAAAATCTTCTCATCTCTGTTTCCCCAGACATTCAGTTTTCCTCCTCCAGCAACATTATTTGGTTTTTGTATATATATGTATTTTTTCTTTCGTTATGTATATATTTTTTCTCTCTCTCTCTCTTTTTTTTTTTGAGATGGAGTCTCACTCTGTCGCCCAGGCTGGAGTGTAGTGGTGCGATCTCGGCTCATTGCAACCTCTGCCTCCCAGGTTCAAGCAATTCTCCTGCCTCAGTCTCCTGAGTAGCTGGGATTATAGGCATGTGCCACGATGCCCAGCTAATTTTTTGTATTTTTACTAGAGACGGGATTTTACCATCTTGGCCAGCCTGGTCTTGAACTCCTGACCTTGTGATCCACCCACTCCGGCCTCCCAAAGTGCTGGGATAACAGGCGTGAGCCACCGTGCCCAGCCTTTATTTCTCTTTTGTGTTTGTGCATGTGTATGTGTTTGTGTTTGTTTTGTGTTTCATGGGAATGGTTCCTGCAAGTATAGAAGCAAAGAATACCAGGTAAGGCTGAAGCTGGGGAGGAACATGTCTTTCTTGAATTTGTGGAAAGTTGTTACTTGGAGCCGGGCGTGGTGGCTCAAGCCTGTAATCCCATCACTTTGGGAGGCCAAGGCGGGCGGATCAGGAGGTCAAGAGATCGAGACCATCCTGGCCAACATGGTGAAACCCCGTCTCTACTAAAAATTCCAAAAAAAAAAATTAGCTGGGCGTGGTGGCGTGCGCCTGTAGTCCCAGCTACCCAGGAGGCTGAGGCAGGAGAATTGCTTGAACCCGGGAGGCGGAGGTTGCAGTGAGCCGAGATCACGCCACTGCACTCCAGCCTGGCTCCCGGTGACAGAGCAAGACTCTGTCTCAAAAAAAAAAGAAAAAAAACCATATCTTGGCTATATTTACATATTACTACACAGACTACTTTCTTGTTTTTTTTTCGTAGTTACATGGTATTTCATGAATGTACCGTAATGTATGAAATTAGTCTTCCACTGAAGGACATTTAGGTTGTTTTCAATCTTGGATATTCACAATAACCTTTACATGAATTATTTCACATAGGTGTAAATATTTCTCTAGGATAAATCTTTAGAAGTGTAATTGATGGATCAAAAGATTCATGTATTTCCGGCCAAGTGCTGTGGCTCACACCTGTAATCCCAGCACTTTAGCAAGTCAAGGTGGGGAGATCACTTAAGGTCAGGAGTTCGAGACCAGCCTGGCCAACATAGTGAAGCCCCATGTGATGCCTCTACTAAAAATACAAAAATTAGCCGGGTGTGGTAGCACATGCCTATTATCCCAGCTACTTGGGAGGCTGAAGCAGGAGAATTCCTTGGACCCGGGAGGTGGAGGCTGCGGGGAGCTGGGACCGTGCCAGTGCACTCCAGCCTGGGTAACAGAGCAAGACTCTGTCTCAAAATCAACCAACCAACCAACAAACAAACCCCGAAAAGGCAGAAGCTTCAAAGTTCCTGACATGTGAGAGTCCTGAGTCATTCCTGTCCCATTCTATTGACAAAAGTAAGTCACAAAACCAGCCCAGACTAGGGAGGTAAAGGAAGAATGGCCTTCGAAAAAAAAAAATATGTATTTGTAATTTTGATAAATTTTGCAAAATCAACCTCTAGGGATATATACCAATTTACTGGCAATGTATAAGAACAGCTAGCAACTGAATATTTTCACTGTGTATTTTATCTGTGTAAAAAGGCTGCTATGACTACAGAAAAACATTTCATGAGAATGGTTCCTGCAAGCATAGAAGCAAAGAATACCAGGTAAGGCTGAAGCTGGGGAGGAACATGTCTTTCTTGAATTTGTGGAAAGTTGTTACTTTATGAAAATTCATTAAATAATCTTTATAATTTAGACTACTAATATTTCTGCTTTTCATATGGAAGTTCATTAAATAATTTTTCTAATTTGGAATACTAAATTTTCTGCTTTTTATAAAACTGAAATGTGAACCATGACAAACACCAAAATAAAAATGCTGCTTTATAGTTTATAAAGTGTTTTCTCTCACACACACACACACATACACACACACACACACACACACACACACACACACACACACACAGTTTTGAGATGGAGCCTCACTCTGTCACCCAGGCTGGAGTGCAGTGGCACAATCTCGGCTCACTGCAACCTCTGCCTCCCGGGTTCAAGCGATCCTCCTGAGTAGCTGGGATTACAGGCGAGTGCCACATGCCTGGCCAATTTTTGTGTTTTTAGTAGAGACGGGGTTTCGACACTTTGGCCAGGCTGGCCTCGAACTCTTGACCTCGGTTGATCCACACACCTCGGCCTCCCACAGTGCTGGGATTACAGGTGTGAGCCACCGTGTTCCCCCTGCATATATATTTTTAAACCTACTTTTCTCTTCATCTGAAATCTAGGTTTAAAATGAGATACTGAATTTTGAGAACTTTGCTTCAGAAATACTAGTAAAGTCAAAACTGAAGTAGAGCGAGAAATCATTTGTCAAATTTATACCAGCATATTCCCCATGTCCACAGGCCCAGTTCTGCACTTCAAAGCAGTTATTTTTCTAATAGTGTTCAGAACTCCTAATGGCTCTTGAATCCAAGCCTGTGTGTTAAAAATGAATGACAGCACCATCTTATCATGGCTGATTTCTGCTCTAATCATTCTTGCAAAACCTCTTGCATTCCAAGACAATGAAAAATGCAAAAAGCTGTTCCAAACAGCTGAGTCAAGATCTAATTCTCCAGTATGCTCATTCTTTTTTTTTTTTTTTGAGATGGAGTTTCACTCTTGTTGCCCAGGCTGGAGTGCAATGGCGCAATCTGGGCTCACTACAACCTCCACCTCCCGGGTTCAGGCGATTCTCCTGCCTCAGCCTCTGGAGTAGCTGGGATTACGGGCATGCGCCACCACATCTGGCTAATTTTGTATTTTTAGTAGAGATGGGATTTCTTCATGTTGATGAGGCTGGTCTCAAACTCCCAACCTCAGGTGATCCGCCCGCCTCAGCCTCCCAAAATACTGGGATTACAGGTGTGAGGCACCGCGCCTGGCCCGCCCTGCTCATTCTTATTAAATTCTACATAACTTATTGGCAAAGGAGATTGAATAACACATTCTGGCAGAAATGAAAATTACTGACAAACAGCTACATGGTGCTAGATGGAAAGGCATGATAAGAATCTCTATGGAATCTTTTACCCACCCATTTATTTAGTGCAGGTCATGTGACCATCTTTGCAGCTTGTGGGAGAGGAATAGAATTTGCTTGTGCAGTGCAGCAAGCCTTAAAGAGGTCTATTTTTGCCTCTGCAAAGTCCCTGGTCACGAGAATCTCGAAAAGCTTAACAGCAGGAGGTAATGCTATTCATTTGGAAAATAACCAAAGCCCATTTTTTTCACTAGTAATTTGTGCACAGATGTTTCATAAGATTGATGGATCAATATGTCAATCATATAATCCTAGCACTGCAAAATATGTATTTTTAAAGACTTTTTCAATAGAAGATTCTCATGTCTGTATTTAATAATGTTAGTTATCTAGGCAGGCTTCATATACACCCTTTGCTGAGGTTGGCCTCATTTCTTGATTTTTCTTCAGCAGCTGTGGATAGGATGTCACCAATAAGTTCCAATTAAAAATCATTCATCCACCTCACCAGTTCTCGCAGAAAATATGGGCAGAATTCTCTAGAACAGTGCTTCTCAAATTTTAAATTGCAAATTCACTATGGCAGTGGGGAGTGGGGTGGTGGTGGTGGTCAATCTTTTTAAAATGCAGAGGCTGATTGAATAGGCCTGGGTGGAATCTGAAAGTCAACGTTCCTAACAGAATACAGGTGATGCCTAACTTGCTGATCTGAGGACCATATTTAGTTAACAAAACTGCCTTATTACCTGGGAGATGATAAAGCTTTTACAACTGCGACTCAAAGTACAAAAGCAATAAGGAAAACATAGATTAATCTGGTTACACTAAAATAACCTGTTGCATGCAAAAAGAAAGCACCTTAGATAGAATAAAAATAAGTGACAAAATGGGGAAAAAATAGTTGCAATTTGGATCACAAAGAGTTACTATCCCTAATAAAGGAAAAGCTTTTAAAACTAGAGAAGAAAAAGACTAGCAATTCAAGAAAACGGGCTAAAGATATGAGAAATAAATGCAAATGACTCTCTATCATATGGAAAGAGCTCAATCTTGCTCACAGTAAGAGAAATGCAAATTAAAACTACAATGAGATACCTTTTCTCTCCTAGCAGGCGAGAAAAGAAAAGAACTTTTATTTGAGGAACGCCAAGTCTCTTTAAATTATCAGGCCTGGAGAGACATTAAAATGATACAGCAATCATATCCTGCTCCCCCCTTGAGCTATGCATTCATCTCTTCAAGCCACTTGCTATTGCCACAGGTGGCTATAAATTAATTTAACAACACTGGACACTCACACCCTGTAGCTTAACAATGTACAGTCAATTACTAATCAATGTTACTTCTGTAAACCAATGAGAATTTTCGACAAACAGCTATTTATCAGCACCCCCTTCTCCCCTTTCTTTTTGCCTTTAAAAAACTGCTTGTAACAAAGGCCAGACAGAGCTCTTATCCAAGGTTACTTGAGGGGGGGCTGTGTCTCCTAGGCAGCTGTCCTCACTTTGGCTCAAGTAAACGTTTTAAATTAGATTTTGTGCCTTAGCCTCTTCTTCCTTTCAGGTTGACATAGGTTAGCAAAAATCCAAAAGTTTGACTGCAAAAATCCGAAAGTTTCACTTTTAGGAATGTATCCCAAGGGTATATTGTAAAAAGATAAAAGCACAAACCTATCGATTGCAGCATTAATTATAGTAGCAAAAAACTGGAAACAACATGAATGCTTATTGGGGGCTTAACTGAATAAATTTGAATACATCTATACAATGAGATACTATGTAAGTATAAAGGGGAATAAATAATATTTCTGTGTACTGCTATGAAGTATTTTCCAGGATATAACGTTAAGTAAAAAAAAAAAAAAAAAAAAAGCAAGGTAGAAAAATCAAAGGAAATACACAAATATGTATATATTATGTACTTATATTTTTAAAAGACAATAGAAGGCTAGACCATAAATAAAATGGTTACCTGTGGAATGAAGAAGGAAATAGAGGGACAGAACCTAGATTTTTCTGAAGATACTTTGACTTATAGACTTAACTTTAGAATCATGTCAGTATTTCACATAATTACAAAGCATAATTAAATCAACATTTTAAAACGCAACGTTTAAAAATCAAAAAAAAAATGAAATGAACGGATTGTGTATTGAGCTGCAGGTTTAATCACATGGAGACAAATTATTTCAAGTGAGCTTTAAAAGATAGTAATTTGATTGTAAGTGTCTAATGGGATATACCCTAAGGATAAAAAAATACAAGCCAGGAATGGTAGCTCATGCCGGTAAGTAATCCCAGCCCTTTGGGAGACTAAGGTGGGAGAGGATCGCTTGAGCCCAGGAGTTTGAGACCAATCTGGGCAATATAGGGAGACCTTGTCTCTACTAAAACTAAAAAATTTAGCCAGGCAGGGTGGCACGTGCCTGTAGTCCCAGCTACTCTGGAGGCTGACACAAGAAAATGGCTTGAGCTCCAGGGATCAAGGCTGCCGTGAGCACGTTTGCACCACTGCACTCCAGCCTAGGGGACAGAGTGAGACCCTGTCTCAAAAAAAAAATAAAAATAAAAAAGAAAATAAAAAAGAAATCTACTCTCTCGGATGTTAGGGAAAGCTCATTACTGGGTCACTGCACACTGCAGGAGCTGGGCGCTGGAGAATGTGTGAGCTACAGGAGCCTGGTGCTGGACAATGCTACAGGAGCTTGCTGAGAAAGTGCACAGAACCCCAAAAAGAAAAAACAAAACAAAAAAAACCCGTTCCTTCTGCAATGGTCTCACCTTTTTTTTTTTTTTTTTTGAGACAGTCTTGCTCTGTGGCCCAGATTGGAGTGTGGCAATGCGATTTTGGCTCACTGCAACCTCCGCCTCCTGGGTTCAAGTGATTCTTGTGCCTCAGCCTCCCGAGTAGTTGAGATTACAGGCACCCACCACCACACCTGGCTAACTTTTGCATTTTTAGTCAAGACGGGTTTCACCATTTTGGCCAGGCTGGTTTCAAATTCCTGACCTCAAGTGATTCACCCACCTCGGCCTCCCAAAGTGTTGGAATTATAGGCTTGAGCCACTGTGCCTGGCCGTGCTGTTGTCTCTTTATCATCCCCTACAGACAAAAATTCAGTGCCGACTGGCAAAGGAAAAAAATTTAAAGGGCCCAGATTCATTTTCACAGAGTAGTCTAAAAGGATGAATTTGGACCTGAGAGGCAATACATTGAATGCCACAGCATTCCTGGCACCTGGATTATGATCTTTGAATACCACTTCCTACTGAAAGAAACCAGAGCTCCTTAGAAAGAGAAATGTTTCATTCCAGGTCTGAATCAGGAAAAGTACCGTATGACCAGGGAACATCTTGTAAAAGAAGGCTGGGGAGCTGTCAAAAATTACTGGGGTCATGTCATAAGGACTTAGTAGCCAATGTGAAGAGGCATTCACTAACAAATAATGGGATGATTTAAGTATCAATAAAAATAATAACTGCAGGCCAGGCTCAGTGGCTCACGCCTGTAATCCCAGCACTTTGGGAGGCTGAGGAGGGTGGATCATGAGGTCAAGAGATGGAGACTATCCTGGCCAACATGGTGAAACCCCATCTCTACTAAAAATACAAAAATTAGCCCTGCGTGGTGATGCGCGCCTGTAGTTCCAGCTACTTGGGAAGCTGAGGCAGGAGAATGCTTGAACCTGGGAGGCAGAGGTTGCAGTGAACCGAGATCACGCCACTGCACTCCAGCCTGGTGACAGAGTGAGGCTCTGTCTCAAAAATAAAAAAAAAAAAATAACTGCAATGGATTAAAACGTATCAAATATGTTAATATCCATTAGTTCATAATGAAACAAACTAGTGTTGGGTGTGGGGGGGTCCTGCTATGTTGCTCAGGCTTGATTTGAACTCCTGGCTCAAGCTATCCTCCTGCATCCACCTCCTGAGGAGCTGGGACCACTTTTTGAGGCCATGGCCTGGCCTCAAGAACCTTACTAAACAAGAACAACATCAAAACAACAACTGACAAATAAAGAGAAAGAATCAAGAAGGTAACCTCCTTTCTTGCCTTTGTTGCCTTTCTTGTACAAACTGACCTCAAGGTGACCACATAGTGAATGAGGGAAATTTTCTCTCTATGGAAGTATTCCAACTTAAAAATGAAGGTGTTCTCTGAATGGAGAGGCTAATGAATAAATTTTTTTAAAAAAAAGGTAAAAATGAAGAAGGAATGATAAAAGTAAAACAATGGTTCTCTAAGTGTGGATTCTTGGACTCTTTCAGGGGTCCATGAGGTCAAACTATTTTCATAATACGACTAAGATATTACTTACCTCTTTCACTAGGTTGACTAGGGATGGTGCAAGAGCAAGAGTGGCTAAAACTGCTGGTACCTCAGTATGAATCAAGGCAGTGGTACGGACTAGTAGTCACTGTATTCTTTATTGCCACATTCACAGTAAATGAAATTGCTAGTTTCACTTGACAATGGCCTTGTTGAAGCAGTCAAAATTATTAATTTTGTTAAATTTCAATCCTTGAGTACATGTTTTTTAAATATTCTATATGATGAAATGGGAAATCTACATAAAGTACTCCAGCTGGATATGGTGGTGCACACCCGTAATCCCAGCTATTTGGGATACTGAGGTGGGAGGATCGATTGAGTCCAGGAATTCTAATCCGGACTGGGCAACATAGCGAGACTCCTGTCTCAACTAAAATAATAATAAGCACTTCGGCTGCACTCTGAGGCATGGTGGCTTTCTTGAGGAAAAGCAGTTGGGCAGTTGTTTTGAGTTGAGAGCTGAACTAGCCACTTTTTTTGTGGAACACCATTTTTACTTGAAAGAACCACTGACAGCAAATTATGGATATTCAGACAGTGGTATTTGGCAGACATTTTCCTGAAAATTAAGAAGTGAGCCTTGTCACTTCAAGGAAAACAACTTGACAGTATTTGTTGCCAATGATAAAATTCAAGCTTTCAAATGAAAAGGGCAATTTTGGGAGACTTGTATCTGCCACTGTAAGTTTAATATCTTCTCAATACTTAAAAACTTTTCTGATGAGATTGGTGGTGATACTAATGAATGGGACATTTTGGATATCGAGTAATGAAATGTGTCAACATTTGCAATACCTGTAAAATGCAGTGAACCAGTATTTTTGAAATGACTAATGCATGATGTTACACAATCAAGGATGAGTAAGAGATCCAAAGTACAAAATAGATTTTAATGAAACAGAGTATAAAGAGGACATTGATGTGGTTTCAGATTCCACATTGCAGTTAACCTTTATGATGCAACCACTTTCAAAAAGGAATATCCATAATTATCTGTAGAGGCTATTGAAATGTTCCTCCCTTTTCTAACTACATATTGTGTGAAGCTGGATGTTTTTCATATACTTCACTCAAAACAAGGACAGTGTCACTTTTCTCATTCCTTTTTTGTTATTGTTGTTTTGGGAAATATAGTTATTTTTCATAAAATACGTTATACATAATAAAATACATCTATTTATTTATTTCATAGAGACAGGGCCTTGCTCTGTTATCCAGGCCAGAGTGCAGTGGCACAACCATAGCTCACTGCAGCCTCAAACTCCTGGGCTCAAGCAATCCTTCCACCTCAGCCTCCCAAAGTGCTGGGATTACAAGCATGTGCCACTGAGCCCAGTGATTATTATTTTTACATTGGATCTTAGCGAAAAGGCTGAGAAGTGATGTGATTATTTTTAAATAAACTAATATATTTAAAAATTTCTCAGCTTTAATATTAAGTATGGTAAATATGAATAGATATAACTGATATAAAGAGATCCAAAGTACACAATAGATTTTGATGAAACAGAGTATGAAGAGGACATTGATGTGGTTTCAGATTCCACATTGCAGTTAACCTTTATGACACAACTACTTTCAGAAAAGAATATCCATAATTATCTGTAGAAGCTATTAAAATGTTCCTCCCTTTTCTAACTACACATTGTGTGAAGCTGGATATTTTTCATATACTTCACCCAAAGCAACATACTACAACAGTTTGAAAATAGAAGACACAATAATCTAGCTGTCTTCTATTAAGCTAGATGTTAAAGAGATTTATGCAAATGGACAGTGCCACTTTTCTCATTACTTTTTTGTTGTTTTGGGGAATATAGTTATTTTTCATAAAATATATTGTGCTTATGATATTTATTTTTTATTTTTTTATTTTTACTTTTTTAGAGACAGAGTCTTGTTCTGTTGCCCAGGCTGGAGTACAGTGGCATGATCTTGGCTTACTGCAACCTCTGCCTCCCAGGTTCAAGCAATTCTCCTGCCTCAGCCTCCCAAGTAGCTGGGATTATAGGCCACACCATCATGCCCGGCTAATTTTAGTATTTTCTGTAGAGAAGGGGTTTCACCATGTTGGCCAGGCTAGTCTTGAACGCCTGACCTCAGGTGATCCACCTACCTCTGCCTCCCAAAGTGCTGGGATTATAGGCATGGGCCACCATGCCTGGCCAGATATTTATGTATTTAATAGAGATAGGGCCTTGTTCTGTCCCCCAGGCTAGAGTGTAATGGCACGATTATAGTTCACTGCAGCTTTGAACTCCTGGGCTCAAGCAATCCTCCCACCTCAGCCTCCCAAAATGCTGGGATTACAGGCATGCGCCACTGTGCCTAGTGTTCATTATTTTTAAATGAAATAATACATTTAAAAAATTATCCGTTTTAATATTCAGTATGATAAACATGAATAGATATAACCAATATAAACAAAAGCTCTTTGGGGGATCCTCAATGATTATTAAGAGCATAGAAGAATGAATTCTAAGTTCAAAAAGTTTGACAACTTTTGAATTAGAATATCATTATTTTCCAAATTGTTACTGAAGCAACAGATTTAGGAATTAATCATCAATGGCCACCACATGACAAAAAAGGAGCTATCATGTACCTCCTGATAGAGGTTTACAACATTGCCTATGAAGTATTGTTACAAAAAAAAAAAAAAAAAAAAATCAAACCTGACTTTGATAAGACTTCTAGATTCCACTACCAATTTATATGAAATACAGGGGCCAGAGGAACCTGTTAAAGACACTGTGGGGTACAATAAGCAAAACCCCAACATAACAGGTTGAACAAACCACCCCATTTTTTTAAATGAATAAATTGCAAGGAAAAGAAAAGATGGAATAACAAAAAAAGAAAGAAAGAAAGAAGCAACACGTGGGTTTCTGTTTGGACTGCTCTGCCCTGCTTTTCCATTTGGTGAACTCTCACTCATTTTTGAAGTGAAAGCTCAAATGTTACCTCCTCAGTGAAACCTTTCCTGTCTTCTTAGGCAGAACCTGTTACTCTGTGTGGTACTGCAATGGCATTTCACGTAGATCTTTAGTTTAGTACTTACCATACTGTAATATTGTCTGTTTACATGTTTATTCTCCCATTGAATGCTAGCACCATCTTCTCCATATTGATGTATTTCCCGAGGCTCATTACCATCATTTTGCTTCATAGTAGGCACTCAATAGACGTTTGTTAAATGAATGAATGGGATGATGGTTATGTGCATGCTCAAAGTCCATGAATCTCCTCTTCATTCCTTTTCTGATGAATTTCACTACCTTTCCCTCTCCTACATCTTTAGGTTCTTCACCATTTTCCTTTATGCAGGAAACTAGACTGGACACAATGTCCTAAGGTTCTGATCTGGACTAATCTTGACAGGAGACAAGTTTAACAATAAGCAAAAATGATTATTGAATGCCCACTCTGTGGCAGGCTCTAGCAGCAGGATAGTCTGAGGATGAAGCAATGGGGGGCTTGCTGCCTTGTGCTTGTATCCTATTTGAGAGACAGTTAATAATCAAGTGAACTCATAACAATGATTCCAGCTGTGGTAGGCACTCTGAAGAAAACAAACTGGATATTCTGATGGAGAATCCGGGTGTATGTGTGTGGTGGCGGAGCAGTAGGGGTTCCTCTAACTAGGATGGTAAGGGAAGAGGTAACATTTAAGCCGAGATTCAAGGAGGCAGCCATGCACGGAAATGGGGGAAGAACTTGACTTACAGGCTTGGGGAACAGTAAGTGCAAAGGACCTGAGGCAGGGAAGAGCTTGGTATGCTCAAATTGTTGGAAGGCAGCCAGGTGCGGTGCCTCACTCTTGTAATCCCAGCACTTTGGGAGGCCAAAGTGAGTGGATCATTGGCGCTCAGGAGTTCGAGACCAGCCTGGGAAACATGGCAAAACCCTGTCTCCTAAAATAAAATTAGCTGGCCATGGTGACATGAACCCCTGTGGTCCCAGGTAATTGGGAGGCTGAGGTGGGAGGATCACTTGAGCTCAGGAGGTTGAGGCTGTAGTGAGCCAAGATCGTGCCACTTCATTCCAGCCTGGGCAACACAGTGAGACTCTATCTCAAAAAAAAAAAAAAGGAAGCATTGACAAATGTTAAATGCTATTGAAGCTGGGTAACGGGTACAGGTAGATTTATTGTGCTCTTTTGTGTTTAGAAACTTTCACAAGAAACAGTTAAAAATAATGTCAAGGGCAAGCTACGAAGAATTACTATTGTGGCCGACCTCCCTTTTTTTTTGAGAGAGTCTCGCTCTGTCACCCAGGCTGGAGTGCAGTGCTGTGATTTCAGCTCACTGCAACGTCTGCCTCCTGGCTTCAAGTGACTCTCCTGCCTCAGTCTCCTGAGTAGCTGGGATTACAGGCGCATGCCACCATGCTCAGCTAATTTTTTGTTTTTAGTAGAGATGGGGTTTCACCCTGTTATTGGCCAGGCTGGTCTCAAACTCCTGACCTCAGGTGATCCACCTACCTCAGACTCCCAAAGTGTTGGGATTGCAGGCGTGAGCCTCTGCTGTGGTCAAACTTCTTTTCAAAGCTACATTGGCATAGTTATGGCTCATGGTTAGTTGCTTCTCAGTTAAGATCTCTAGGTGTTCTGCTAGATCTGTGTCGCCTCCACCCTCCCCTTCCTGCTGTGGTGTACATCTTTCTCCTTCTCCAAGTGGGCTACCCTCTATTGAATTTTCTGAATTTCAGAAATACGGAATATATCAAAGTCATTTGTAATAGGTACTGAGATCTGAGGGCCTGGATTTTGGAACTCCGTTTTCCCAGGAACTAGTGCAACCTCAGGAAATAACTTCAACCCTCTGAGCCTCAAATTCCTCTTTGTAAAAGGAAATCAGTATTTTTTACATGTAGGTTGATTTAAATAAGAAATATGTATTTAAGTAAGAAATATGTGCACAGCACATTTCCCAGGACTACATAAATAAATGTGAGCCTGGCACTCATTCCCTCTTCAAATTGTGAAAAGCTCCTGTGAAACTGGCCAGCAGGGATTTCTCTTCCATCATTCAATAGGTCAAGGTAAAATTCTAATGTGAGCGTAAGGGGAGAAGGGACCCCTGGGGAAAGCCATTTGTTACGCTGAATCCTCTTGCCCCCAGCCAGCTAGAACTATCCCTAAGGTTGAGCAGCTCTTTCTAGCAGCCTGACTCACTGATTTCCCCTGGCTCTGCTGAAATACGTGCAGAGTATCTTTGAGGCATAATTATGTGTCTAATTAGTTCACTACTACCTTTGAGAAAATATTCATGTCATCAGCTTGCAGGGTGGATGAAACCAGAGGTGTTTGCACGGTAGCCTGCGATTAGCTTGCCCAAAGTCCGCCCCCCTTGCCGGCCTCCCACCTCAGTCCTCTTCGCTCTGATGACGCCTGCCCCGGCTGTGCTTCGGAAATTTCCTGCTTCTCTGCGTCTCCAGGCAGGCCAGCCTCTGGTTCCTACTTCTTCCTTTCTTCCCAGTTCAGTTTCCCTCTCCTCTCTCATAGTTACTTCCCCTCAAAGCAAGTTTTCTCAATGTCCCTTTTCCTTTGGTCCCTGAAAACAACTGGTGTATCTGTTTTGGCTTTAAGGGTTTCAAAGGATGACAAGAGCATCTACTGTGATACAGGAACATTCCCTTTGTTGTCTTCTTTTTTGAAACAGGGTCTCTCTCTGTCACCCAGGCTGGAGTGCAGTGGTGCCCTCTCAGCTCACTGTAACCTTTGCCTCCTGGGTTCAAGTGATCCTCCCCACTCAGCCTCCCGAGTAGCTGGGACTACAGGCATGCACCACCATGCCTTGCTAATCAAACGAATTTTTTTTTGTAGAGATGAGGTCTCACTATATTGTCCACTCTGGTCTTGAACTCCTGGGTTCAAGTGATTCGCTTGCCTCAGCCTCCCAAAGTGCTGTGATTACAGGCATGAGCCACTGCGCCTGGCCCCCTTTGCTGTCTTATCTGATTCTTAGAGCCATCTCAATCCTGTGAAGGCTTCGTGGCATTGAGGAGGCTGAACTGGGTGGTGGTTAAGAGAACAAGCTCTGGATCACATCATGGTCCCCCTACCTACTAACTGAGGGACCTTGGCTAAGTCATTTAATCTCTCTTGGTCACTATTTTTTCACATCTAAAATAGGGAAAATACCATTTACTTCCAGGGCTTGCGAGAGTTAAACGATGCGATGATATGGCATGGAAAGTTTCACTTAAGGAAGAAAATCCTGGTTACTCAGGTAGTGCTAGTTAGCTTCCATTGCTCCTCAGACCTGCTCTCCATTTTCCTCCACCCTGCTCTCTGTCCCTCTGACTTCCGCTTGTGTTTGGCTAAGGGGGAGCTCCAGCAAGAAATCAAAGGAAGATGTCGAAGGCTAAGGCAAGAGGATCTCTTAAGGCCAGGAGTTTGAGATCAGCCTGGGTAACCTAGTAAGACCTCATCTCTAAAAAAAAAAAAAAAAAAATTAAAAATTAGCTGAGTGTGGCAGTATGTGCCCATAGTTCCAGCTACTAGGGGGTGCTGAAGTGGGAGGATCATTTGAGCCCAGGAGTTTGAGGTTAAGGTGAGCTGCGATTGCATCCTGCAAAGGAACAGGGTAGAGTGAAGCCGGGGATCTACGTCCCTGGTTTCTTTTCCCTATGAGGTCACTTCAGTGTGGCTGTGTTCCTGGACAAAAGGTCATAGCTCTTTTCAAGGTAGCATCTTTATGGGACTTTCCCCTTTTGGGTTCCAATGACCACTCTGTCTCCTTGCTTTTGGACCTACAAGTGATAACGGCCTCAGGGTACTGCACTGACCTTCACTGGCACAGCTGAGAGCTTCCAGAGTGACCTCCTTCTTGGTGAACTCCTTCCTTCTCAAAGCTTGGACCTTTAAGGCATGTCTCCTCACCAGGACTTTAGGAAATAATGAAATGAAATACTGTCTAGAATTCTTTTTCACAGTGAAGCATGGTATGAGTACAAGGGTTTTATTACTACTATGAGTTGACTGAGCCCTAGTGGGTGAAAAATGACCTCATTTGAGGTCAGGAGTTCGAGACCAGCCTGGCCAACATGATGAAACCCCGTCTCTACTAAAAATACAAAAATTAGCCAGATGTGGTGGCTCACCCCTGTAATCCCAGCTACTCAGGAGGCTGAGGCACGAGAATCGTTGAAACCTGGGAGCCGAGATCAAGCCACTCCACTCCAGCCTGGGCAACAGAGGGAGACTCCACCTAAAAAAAAGTCATATAGGAAAATCATCTGGTCACCTGAGATGTTTACCTTAGGGCTCTCTTCTACTTAAGTGCTTGGATTATAATTTCAAAACACGATATATAAAAATGATACCCAACTATCATTGAGAACCTTAGAAAAAATATTGTTAGGCATCTGTGGTGTAGGCAAAGGGCCCTTAGGGTAGTCTCTTGTCTTTTCTACCACATAGCTGCAGCCCTTCAGTCTCACTCAGGATTCCGTGTGCTCTGTTTTGCTTACCAACACATCTGTTTTACCAAAAGATGAGGAACTTTGATCTGTATTTTCTTTTCTTTCTTTTTTTTTGAGATGGAGTCTCGCCCTGTCGCCCAGGTTGGAGTACAGTGGCGCGATCTCAGCTGACTGCAACCTCCTCCTCCCAGATTCAAGCGATTCTCCTGCCTCAGCCTCCTGTGTAGCTGGGATTACAGGCGCGCACCGTCATGACCAGCTAATTTTTTTGTATCTTTAGTAGAGATGGGGTTTCACCATGTTGGCCAGGCTGGTCTCGAACTCCTGACCTCGTGATCTGCCTGCCTCGGCCTCCCAAAGTGCTGGGATTACAGGCGTGAGCCACCAAGCCCGGCCTCTTTTCTTTTCTGTGTGTGTGTGTGTGTGTGTGTGTGTGTGTGTGTGTGTGTGTGTGTGTGTTTTGAGACAGGGTCTCTGTCACCCAGGCTGGAGTGCAGTGGCAAGATCTCGACTCACTGCAATCTCCACCTCCCAGGATCCAGTGATCCTCCCTTCTTAGCCTCCAGAGTAGCTGGGACTACGGGCATGCACCACCACACCCAGCTAATTTTTGTGTTTTTTGTGGAGAGAGGGTTTTGCCATGTTGCCCAGGCTGGCTATATTTTCTTGGTCTGTGAAATTATAGGAGCTTCGCCTAGTGCCTGAATACAATCTGATACAACTTAATGCACACATCAGACTTTTTAAAATTTCTGATCTCTTTTTTCCTCAGGCTGCCTCACGAGTTCTTAGAGCTGGTGGGTAGATGAAACTCACTCCTTTGGGCACTGGTTTTAGGCCAGAATTAAGCTTTTGGTGTTCCTATCCCTGGAACTCACAGGTTCTCTGAATTGTACTCTCAGACGCATCCAAATAAGATCAGCATTTCTTTAGCCTCTTGTCTTAACAAAATTCCACCCATGTCTTCTTGATTGTCTTAACTTCCATCCTATTTGTATTAATATATGTCCTCCAGGTTCTGACTTTTCTAAGATTCAATGTTCTTGTCTTCTCTAAAATATCATTTTCCCCCTGGTTTTTGAGTTATTCTTCCACCCTGTTGCCCAACCTCTACCTGAGCCTACGAGTCAGTATATGTCGTTGTTACCTTTTCATCCCAAACTCATCTTAGTCATTACTATGAAGGCATAATAACAATTCACATAATGAAGTAAGAGTCCTTCATCGCAGTGTGGCTAAATCAAATGATCTTGTATCTGTGGCCATAGAATTTGGTTGAATAAACTCTGAATTATTATACATGTGTGAGATGTGTGGGTTCTACTTAAGGCCAATTTGTATCACTCATCCATCCGTTCCCCAATCAGTTCAATTGAACAGTTACTGACTGCCTTTTAGGGACTGTTTTTGATTGAGGTGAGCTGTAGTGTGTGGAACATCAGGACAGAGAAACTCTCAACCATTTTAATTGATACCCAAGGGTGGCCACTTCCTCTCTAAACTTTTCATGACAGCCTGTTGCTGCCTTCCTCCAGTCCCGTGATTCTACAGCCATTCTCCCCTTAAAAAGACAATGTTTGTTCTTGTTAAGGTCTTGTTAAAAAAAGAACCTAACTAGGCTCAAGGTAATGGCAGAAATGTGTGCTAAAAGAAATAAGATAAGGAGCTGAAATTACCTACATGGTCATTGTAAACCCTGCCTGTTTGTTGGCAGTTATGATTAGGCAGAAAGAGCTAGAATGATCCAGAAACCTGAAGGACATAAGTGAATGGCAGTGCTGAAATCAGCATTGTGCTCTGGTGACATTATCCTAAAACCACTCAGAAACAGGGCCAGGAATTCTGCTAGACCCCTAAGGATGTCAAACCACTTGGTTTGACATAATTAGTTTTGTTCGAGTCAGCACTAGCACCAGCACCAGCCATAAGCTTCCTCTTAAAGGAGAGGAAATATATTGGCTTAAAAAACCTTTTTTTTTTTTTTGGAAGCAAGGGTATCACTCTGTCACTCAGGCTGTAGTGCAGTGGCATGATCATGCCGCACTGCAGCCTCGACATCCCAGGCTCAAGCAATCTTCCTACCTCAGCCTCCCAAGTAGCTGGGATTACAGGCATTTGCCACCTCGCCTGGCTAATTTTTTTTTTTTTTTTTTGTATTTTTAGTAGACATGGAGTTTCGCTGTGTTGGCAAGGCTAGTCTCAAGCTCTGGCCTCAAGTGATCCACCCGCCTTGGCCTCCCAAAGTGCTGGGACTACACCATGCCTAGCATTTTTTTTTTTTTTTAGAAACGGTGTCTCGTTTTGTGGCCCAGGCTTGAGTGCAGTGGTGCCATCGTAGCTCATTGCAGCCTCAAACTCCTGGGCTCACGAGATCCTCTCACCTCTAACTCCAGAGTAATTGGGACTACAGGCATGCACATCACATCTGGATATTTTTAATTTTTTTGTATAGACAGGGGTTTCACTATGTTGCCTAGGCTGGTCTTGAACTCCTGAGTTCAAGTGATCCTCCTGCCTTGGCCTCCCAGAGTGTTGGGATTGCGGGTGTGAACCTTAGCACCAACCAGAATGTTTTTCTTTTTTTTGAGACGGAGTCTCACTCTGTTGCCAGGCTGGAGTGCAGTGGTGCAATCTTGGCTCATTGCAACCTCCGCCTCCTGGGTTCAAGAGATTCTCCTGCCTCAACCTTTGTAGTAGCTGGGATCACAGGCATGTGCCACTACACCTAGCTAATTTTTGTATTTTTAGTAGAGACGAGGTTTCACCATGTTGGCCAGATGGTCTTGATCTCCTGACCTTTGTGATCTGCCTGCCTTGGCCTCCCAAAGTGCTAGGATTACAGGTGTGAAAATTTTTTAAGACTGAAAAGGAAATACTTCTGAGTCCAGGCAGAATAGGCCTGGTGGGTTGAAGGGCAGCCCCCAAGGAAAGTGTCTTCATTCCTAACTCCAGAACCTGTGAATGTGACCTTATTTGGCAAAAGGGTCTTTGCAAGTGTAATTAAGTTAAGGATCTCAAGATGAGGAGATCGCCCTGGATCATCTAGGTGGGCCCTAAATTCCAATGACAAGTGTCCTTATAAGGGAAAGGTAAGCTGGGCGTGGTGGCTCACACCTGTAACCCCAGCACTTTGGGAGGCTGAGACAGGAGGATCACTTGAGCCCAGGAGTTAGAGGTTGCAGTGAGCCATGATCATGCCACTGCACTGCAGCCTGGGTGACAGAGCAAACCCTGTTTCAAAAAAAAATAAAAATAAACATAAATAAATAAAAATAAAAAAGGGAGAGACAGAGAGAGACTTGAGACAGAAGAGAAGAAAAAAGCTACACAGAGGAGTTGTGACAACAGGCAGAGATTGGAGTGATGCGGACACAAGCCAAGGACTAAAGATTGCCAGCAACCATCAGAAGCCAGGAGTACAGCCCTGTGGACACCTTAGTTTTGGACGCCTGGTCTCCAGAAGTGCAAGAGGATGTGTTTCTGAGGTTTGAAGCCACCATGTTGGTGGTAATTTGTTATGGCAGCCCTACAGAACTAGGACTCTGGTAGTAAACCCAGCAAGTTGGAGGTAAAACTCCAGGCAGAGCCAAGAGTTTGGGTCCCTGGGGGGTCTCGGGGGTTCCAGAAGTGGAGATGGTCTCTTCTTTGTGAGGATGAGCTGGCAGCTGTCTGGGTTGCACAGTGGTCCCTGTATGCACTCCTGTGACCAATGGCCAAGAGGAATCCGTGGGCTGAGGACTGGCTTGAGAACATTTCATACTCTTGGCCGCTGTCAGCATTAGTGCTGCAGGGATGCTCTAGACACAAGTGAGAGTGAGAAGACTTTTACAAAGCCACCAAGGAGAAAGCAATCTGTATTTGCTTGGTGTAAATAAAATTTTACTGTGCTGTGAGCCAGGCTTATTAATTCAGAGTGAGGAAAAGAAATTGGCAAAGCCAGCCACCTTTTATTTGATAAAGTGACTGGCCACCGGAGACAGGCACGTTTGAAAGACACTGGGTGAAAACACTCACTGCGTGAGGGTGGAAGAGGGAGACAAACACGTATAATTTTGAAGGAACAATGCCATAGAACGTTCACATACAGATAGGCTCCTAGGAATCAAAAACTGAGTTCCAAAATTTTTCTCCATTGGAAACTGTTCTAAGACCTCCTTTCTCTGTTGCAAAGAGAGGGGGCTATGATAAGGAAGAGAAAGGAAAGGACCTTTGACATATTTATTTATTAACATTAAAGCTTTGACTATACATCTCAGCATCATCCAGCTAGATATCCTGTTGGTTTTATAATTTTTTTTTAGACAGAGTCTTTCTCTGTTGCCAGGCTGGAGTGCAGTGGCGTGATCTTGGCTCATTGCAACCTCTGCCCCCGGGGTTCAAGCTATTCCTCTGTCTCAGACTCCCGAGTAGCTGGAACTACAGGTGCATGCCACCACGCCCAGCTAATTTTTTGTATTTTAGTAGAGACAGGGTTTCACCATGTTGTCTAGGATGGTCTTAATCTCCTGACTTCGTGATCCACCAGTCTCTGCCTCCCAAAGTTCTGGGATTACAGGCATGAGCCACTGTGCCTGGCCGGTTTTATACTGTTTAAGAATCCTTGAACATTGGCTTTGTTCCTGTTCACCAGTAATTTCATATTTAATTAAATTAATTAATGCATCTATTTTGAGATAGAGTCTCCCTGTATCACCTAGGCTGGAGTGCAGTGGTGAGATCATTGCTCTCGCAGCCTTGACCTCCTGGGCTCAAGCAATCTTCTCACTTTAGCACCCCAAGTAGCTGGGACTATTGGCTTGTGCCCCACGCCTGGCTAATGTTTTTTCTTTTTGAATTTTAGAAGATACAAGGTCTCCCTATGTTGCCCAGGCTTAATTTTGTATTTTATATTTAAAGAACTAGATTTCCTAAATAAGAATCACTCCTTGCTCTTTCAAGAGAAGATAGTTACTTAGAGGATAGTTAGGACTGATTCTTTTCTTTGGTATGGTCCTAAGGAATTATGTAAAGCTTGATAGAAAATTTCCAGACTACAAAAATGGCTTCACTACCAATTCCTTCCCCTCTTCTGTCTTTTGAGCTTATGAAAGCAAGATAAAGAAGGTTATATCTTTTCAGCTATTCCTTTCTCATCTTTTTCCCGTTTGGTCTCCACTGAAGGCATACACGATTCATCCTCCACTGGTTCATTTAATAATCTCCTTTCCTTAGTTCCACATATCCAATCTATAAATCAAGCCCATGAGATTATAGATTCTAAGTATCAGGTGGAATTCTGCCTTACACTCCAGAACAATTTTTTTTCTTACGCTGTTTTTCTTGTAAGGCAAAATCCGTAAGTATCGTAACAGGATTCAGCCAGGGAAACAGAGCCACTGTTAGTATTCTAGGAATAAAACCATTCACAGCTGTGGGAAGAGCTGGGGAAGTGAATGTCTGGAAGGAGGAGTCAGAAGATCAGAGAGTCACTAGCCGTTGCCGGAAGCACTGGTGCAGTTGGACAAATCAGAGCTTGCAGGAAAATTCCAGAAACCAAAGCACATCTAGCCACCGAAGCGGGGCCGCGGAGGGGGAGTTTGTGGAGAGGTTTATGGGAAGCTGTGGCCTCTATGTAGCTCCCGCCCCATGTGGGGCGACAGCCAAGCTCGGGTGGTGGGCCCGAGGCAGCTGTTGGGTAGCAGAGCCAACAGCAGGAAATGCTAGCTGGGAGGCAGCAGAGGAGACAGCAGAATAAGCTAGGAGCTGCAGGGCCTCTCAGGGCCCCTCTGTGTCTGTCCTTCACTGTATCTGACGGGAAACCTGCCAAGGGCAGTGACTGCTGCTTGCCTTCCGCCCTACAATTCTTGCACAAGGTTCTCTTTTGGCCAACTCTAACCCGGAATCACAGCAGGGAGGGGCTTCTAGGAAATGGAGTTCCCAGCCTTAATCGAGTTGCCATAGCACAGCTCAGCACCTCATCTTCCAGCGTGACCAATGAAATGACATCACTAGATCAGCAAAAGCCATTTAAAAAATAACTCCTTCATTCTACTGTCCCTCAGCTCAGCAGTCAGATGCGTGCATAGGCCTCCCTTTGTAAGATTCTCCACTTTCGCAGGCGGTGGACCTGGCAGGGTGTTGTAGGAGGGAGTGGCATGTGCTGAGAAGCTCACAGGATCCTTAGTCCTGGCTCTGACTCACAGGCATTGTGTAACCTCAGGCAAATCCTTCCCCTCTGTGCCTCTGTTTTGTTCATCTGTAAAATGGGCAGAATTGTACTTAGTTGGCGTTTGCATAGTCCAAATGAGAAAACGGAAGTGAAATCTCCTTGTAAACTGCTAAATGCCAGGATAGTTATAAATTCCTTTTCTCTCTCTCTCTCTTTCTCTTTTTCTTTGCAACCTCCGCCTCCCGGGTTTTAGCGATTCTCCTGCCTCAGCCTCCGAAGTAGCTGGTATTACAAGCGCCTGCCACTGTGCCCGGCTAATTTTTGTATTTTTGGTGGAGACAAGGTTTCGCCATTTTGGCCAGGCTGGTCTCAAACTCCTGACTTTGGGTGATCCGCCTGCCTCGGCCTCCCAAAGTGCTGGGATTACAGGTGTGAGCCACTGTGCCCCACCAAATTCCTTTATTTCAAGGAATATTCTTCAGCTTGGCAAATGTTTGGTGTTTATGTACAAAATACATACTCAGAAGGAATTATGAAGTGAATAAAATTCTAAATGAACATGACTTGGCATCATAGGGAAACAATTTATGGTGGGGACATAATTTCAGAGATGGAAGCTTCCAGAAGAGCATCTTTTCTCCTAAAAGTCAGCCCATCCTGTAGACCCTCATTGGTGGCCTGATAACCCAGAAATTTCCCTGTCACTAAAGAGATCTGTTTATTTTCCAGTTAACAAAGAGTGAAGGGGACATTATCATCATCATCATCATCATCATCATCATCATCATCATCATCATCATCGTTATTTGCCCAAAGTCCCAGAGGACACCACAATGGAGCACTGCTGATGGGAAAGGAATTAGCGTTGACCTCTCAGGAGGTTAATTTGGGAGTTTAGCTCATGACCTAGTAACTCTGCTTCTGGTAGTTTATGGGAAGGAAGTGCTCTAATATGTGTGCATGTGTGACCGCTAGACTTTAGCATTTTAGGGGTGAGCAAACTGTATCGCAGAGGTGGCCGTGCGTGTCTTGCCTTGAGGAGAGAGAGCGGTTGGAAGAACTTCCATGCTACATTCTATTTGGGAAGAACTTGGATCTTGCATAATGTAGACAAAGAATTAACAAGAATTTGTGGCACCTCTTCGTGTCAGTTCTTTTTCCAGATAATACAAATATAGCAATAAACTGACCAAGTTCCTGCCTTCATGGGGGAGAGAGGCAATCTAAAAATGAAAAACGGGCCAGGCATTGTGGCTCACACCTGTTATCTCAGCACTTGGGGAGGCCAAGGTGGACGGGTTACCCGAGGTCAGGAGTTCGAGACTAGCCTGGCCAACATGGCAAAACACCCTCTCTACTAAAAATACAAAAATTAGCCGGACGTGGTGGTGGGTGCCTGTAATCCCAGCTACTCGGGAGGTTTAGGCAGGAGAATTGCTTGAACCCCGGAGGCAGAGGCAACAGTGAGCCGAGATCGCGCCATTACACTCCAGCCTGGGCAACAGAGCGAGACTCTGTCTCAAAAAATAAATAAATAAATAAAAATAAAAATGAAAAATGTCACCAAATGTCAGATTAAGTGCCGAGAGAGAAAATAAAGCAGTGTCAAGGATTAGAGAGTGATATGGGTGCTATTTTTAGATAAGGTAGTCAAGGAGGGTCTCTTTGAGGAGGTGCCGTTGGGTTAGAGACAAAAATGAACAAAGGCAGGAAACTATGCTGATATCTGAGGACAGAACATTTCAGGAGGGGGGAAAAGTAATGCACAGTCTCGAAGATGAGAACAAAGTTTACTAACTTTGTTTCTGAGACAAGGTCTTACTCTATCATCCAGCCTGGAGTACAGTGGCGTGATCATAGCTCACTGTAATGTCGAACTCCTGGGCTCAAGCGATCCTCTCGCCTCAGCCTCCCCAAAATGAACTTCTTTATTCAGGGGACAGCAGGGAGACCAATGTGGCTGGAGCACAGTGAGCAAGCAGGGAGGGTGACAGCAGCTGAGGTTGGAGAGAGAGCCAGGGGACAGACCACATTGGCTTTCGATTTGGGTCAAGTCAGATCGGAAACCATTGGAAAGTTTTGAACTGGAGCATGACCTTTGCTGGCTTAAATATTGAAAGGATATCCATGAGGAGTAAATTACAGCTGGGCAAGAGTGGACGCAGAGAGACCAACTAAGATCTATTGCAAGTGGTCCATCCAGGAGGCTGTCAGGAGGCTGGAGAAGATGAGAAGTGGTCAGAGGCAATATACACAATAAGAGCAAAGCTGAAGGGATTTGCTCCCGGATCAAATGTGAATTGAAATGGAAAGACGAGAGTCAAGGATGACTTCAAGGTTTTTGGCCTGAGCAAGTGAAAGAATGGAGCCGCTGTTTACTGAGAAGGGAAATGCTAGGCAGGAGCAGGTTTGGGAATAATGCAGAATTTAGTTATGGACAGAATAAGAATGAGATACAGCTTGGGCAGCATGGTGAAACCCCGTCTCTACTAAAAATACAAAAAAAATTAGCTGGGCGTGGTGGCGTGCACCTATAATCCCAGCTACTCGGGAAGCTGAGTCAGGAGCATCGCTTGAGCCTGGGAGGTGGAGGTTGCAGCGAGCCGAGAGTGCACCACTACACTCCAGCATGGGCGACAGAGCAAGACTCTGTCTCAAAAAGAAAGAGAAAAAGAATGAGATACAGAATAACCATTCAAATGAAGGTATTTAGGTTATATCCAATACTTTCTTATTTTTAGTAGAGCAATTGGACACATGAGTCTGGAGGTCAAGACGGAAAATACAAATTTGAGACTCATTAGTGTATAGAGGGTATTTAAAGCTGTTAGACTGGGTGAGCTCATGCAATAATAGAGTGAGCAATAATAGAGAAGTCTAAAGTCTGAGTCCTGGGACATCCTGATACTGAGAGTCAGGATGAAGAGAATGAGCCAGTGAGTGAGGAAGAAAACCAGGAGAATGTAGTGTTCTTGAAGCTAAATGAAGAAAATGTTTTAAGGAGGAAGCTGCTGCCTGGGATGTGGGAGGGATTAAATAATAAGCAGGAGGGGCCAGAGGCGGTGGCTCACGCCTGTAATCCCAGCACTTTGGGAGGCCAAGGCAGGTGGATCACCTGAGGTCAGGAGTTCGAGATCAGCCTGGCCAACATGGCAAAACCCCTGTCTCTACAAAAAAATACAAAAATTAGCCAGGCAAGGTGGTGCAGGTCTGTAATCCCAGCTACTTGGGAGGCTAGGGCAGGAGAACCGCCTGAACCTGGGAGGTAAAGGTTGCAGTGTGCCAAGATTGTGCCACAGCACTCCAGCCTGGATGACAGAATGAGACTCTGTCTCAAAAAAAATAACAAATAAAAATAAGCAGGAGGCATTTGGAATTTTCAGGGCTGCTTGAGTGAGGAGATAAAGATTTTAGGTACAAAGACTGGGCGCGGTGGCTCACGTCTGTAATCCCAGCACATTGGGAGGCAGAGGCAGAAGGATTGCTTGAGGCCAGGAGTTTGAGACCAGCCTGGGCAATGTAGGGAGATCCTTATTCTACCAAAAAAAAAATTTTTTTTTTAGTTAGCCAGGCGTGGTCATGCATGCCTGTAGTCCCAGCTACCAAGGAGGCTAAAGTCGGGGGATCGCTTGAGCCCAGGAGTTCAAGGCTGCGGTGAGCTATGATTGAGCCACTGCCCTCCAGCCTGGGAGATGGAGTGAGATTCTGTCTCAAATAAATAAATAAATAAATAAAGATAAAAGAGTTTAGGTACACAGAAAGGAGAGAAGATATAGAAAAGTCAGGGGGTCAGTAAAGAGAGCAGAAGGCAGAAGGTCCCAGGAGCATGGCAGGACCCATAAAGGAATGCCATCCTTGAGAAGTCCCCAGGTGGTGGAGAATGGCCAGCAACTTTCTAGGAACAGTAATATCTGGTGTGAATTTGATTACTTCCTGCCCTATGTTGTGATTGTCTTTCATTTCCCCCAAACTCAGTGAAAGCTACACGTGGCTACCATGCATTAGTGGCACTTTGGACAGATGAAGGAAGAAAGGCAAAGTAATGTTGAAAGGGGTCAGCTGCCCAAGAGGATGAAATGCTTGCAGGGATAAACAGGAAAACAGAGGGAGAGATGATTGAGAGAAACGGAACCCCGCTGAGACCTCTTGAAGACCTTGGGGGAAGTGCTGAACTTCCTTTGTTGGAGGGGATGAGTCTCCAGCATTTTATTTAGATATTAAAGGAAAAGGTGAATTGTGCAGGCTGAAGGACCTGGAGCCACAAAATAAATGGAAAGTATGCAAGGATACATGTGCAGATGTGCTCTTAGCAGCTTTTTTTTTTTTTTTTTTTGTAGTTAGAGTCTCATTCTGTCACCCAGGCTGGAGGGCAGTGGGGCAATCTTGGCTCACTGCAACCTCCACCTCCCAGGCTGGAGCGATCCTCCTGCTTTAGCTTCCCGAGTTGCTGGGGCTACAGGCACGTGCCACCATGCCCTGCTAACTTTTGTATTTTTAGTAGAGATGGGGTTTGACCATGTTTGTCAGGCTGGTCTTGAACTCCTGAGCTGTAGACATCCTCCTGTCTCAGCCTCCCAAAGTGCTGGGATTACAGGTGTGAGCCACCGTGCCCAGCCAGAGCATTATTACTATTATTTTTGAGGACAGAGTTGTGCAGTGGTGCCATCAGGTGATCCTCCTACCCCAGCCTCCAGAGTAGCTGGGAACACGGACACGTGCCACTGCACCTGGCCTTGCGTTTTTTGTTTGTTTGTTTACATTAACAAATATTGGGAGGCTGCTTGGATGTCTGGCAACGAGAGAGTGATAAACTAGGTTGTGATGCCTCTTTTTCATGCAGCCATTAGAAATGATGACAAAGGCACATATTCTGTGGAATAAGAGAAGCTGGTTTTGAAACAGGGCAAATGCTGAGATCCCAGTTTCATAGAGGTACTGTGCAAACATCTAGGTGTCCGCAGAAAGAGAAGTAAACCATATTATCCCATACATTTGAAATGGTAGTCCCTCAGTGGTGAGATTATGGATAACTTTACAAATTTTTTTTCTCCCTTATACCTTCTTTAGTTTCTAATATTTTTTTACAGTAAATATTTATTATTTATTTTGATTAGGGAATACAAAAAATGTTAAAATAATTCACTGATGTATGACTTGGATTTCACTTCTTCTCATTGATATGTTTTATTAGGAAAACATTTTTTTTTTCTTCTTGAGACACAGTCTCACTTTGTGGCCCAAGTTGGAGTTTAGTGGGGCTATCACTGCTCATTGCAGCCTCAATTTTCCCGGGCTCAAGTGATCCTCCTGCCTCAGCCTCCCAACTAGGTGGGACTACAGGCATGTGCCACCATACCTGGCTAATTTTTTAGAAAAAAATTTTTGTAGAGATGAGGTCTCACTATATTGCCCAGGCTGGTCTCAAACTCTGGGCTCAAGCAATCCTCTGTCCCAGCCTCCTACAGTGCTGGGATTACAGGCATGA
This sequence comes from Cheracebus regulus, assembly GCA_963574635.1. Classification (NCBI taxonomy): domain Eukaryota; kingdom Metazoa; phylum Chordata; class Mammalia; order Primates; family Pitheciidae; genus Cheracebus; species Cheracebus regulus. Next base: position 53,025 of record CAUYQU010011093.1, read on the forward strand.
GCCATCGTGCCCAGCCTAGGAAAACATTTTGAAGATGGAAGATAAAATCATTTCTCTCTCTCTCTTTTCTTTTGAGATAGAGTTTCACTCCTGTTGCCCAGGCTGGAGTGCAATGGTGCGATCTTGGCTCACCGCAACCTCCGCCTCCTGGGTTCAAGCAATTCTGCCTCAGCCACCATGCCCAGCTAATTGTGTATTGTTAGTAGAGATGGGGTTTCTCCATGGTGGTCTGGCTGGTCTCGAACTCCCGACCTCTCAGGTGATCCACTCACCTCGGCAGATCCCAAAGTGCTGGGATTACAGGCGTGAACCACCGCGCCTGGTCGATAAAATCCTTTTTTTGTTAGCATGTAGCTTAATTATGCTGGAATTTTACTACAACATAGCCTTCTGAGTCTTTGAAACCCCTTAGAGGTCAAACGACCTGCCTGATAAGAAAGGGCTTTAAGTATTTAGAAGATTAATCATTTCTGCTTGGGGATTCAAAGTATACCCACCCCTTCAACTCTCCAGTATTTATATTTCTGATAAAGTTCTAATACTTTATCCTGGAATAATTTTTGTGTATGGTATGAGGTGAAGGTCAAGTTTAATTTTCTTCTTACTCTGATAATGTTTGATGAAATCAATATCAATAATGTCTATTTCTTTGTGTTCCTAACAATTCTTAACCAGAGGCAGACATAAGTGGAAAGATATCTCCTAGAGAACTAACCATTTATAAGCCTGTGATCCCCCAATCACTGATTTCTGACAGTACAGAGAAGTGCTATTCATCACTTTTCCGTATTCAGTGACTTGGCTTCTCTGAGAGGATTTAGTGCCCTGCTGCCTATAAAACATTTTCAGAAAGCTGGGTCTTAAAATTGGAAGTTCTTAAATCCCAGAAGATATATCACAGTGATCTGCCGAGGGAAGCTATCTTTATTTTGTGTTACTTTAACAAAATACCACAGAATTGCTAATTTATTATTTATTTATTTTGAGACGCAGTCTCTGTTGCCTGGGCTGGAATACAGTGGTGCAACCTTGGCTCACTGTAACCTCCGCCTTCTGGGTTCAAGTGACTTTCCTATCTCAGCCTCCCAAGTAGCTGAGATTACAGATGGGTGCCACCATGCCCGGCTATTTTTTTTTTTTTTTTTTTTGAGATGGAGTCTTGCTCTGTTGCCCAGGGTGGAGTGCAGTGCACAATCTCAGCTCACTACAACCTCTGCCTCCCGGGTTCAAGCAATTCTCCCGTCTCAGCCTCCCAAGTAGCTGGGACTACAGGCGCCCACCACCACGCCTGGCTAATTTTTGTATTTTTAGTAGAGACAGGGTTTCACCATATTGGTCAGGCTGGTCTTGAACTCCTGACCTCAGGTGATCCGCCTGCCTCGGCCTCCCAAAGTGCTGGGATTACAGGTGTGAGCTACTGTGCCCGGCCATTTTTCTGCATTTTTAGTAGAGGTGGGGTTTCACCATGTGGGCCAGGATGGTCTCAGACTCCTGAGCTATCCTCCCACCTCAGACTCCCAAAGTTCTGGGATTACAGGTGTAAGCCACCCTGCCTGGCCTATTATTTATTTATTTATTTTTGAGACAGGGTCTGACTGTGTCACCCAGGCTGCAGTGCAGTGGTGCTATCTCGGCTCACTGCAGCCTCTGCCTCCCAGGCACAAGAGATTCTCTTGCCTCAGCCTCCTGCATAGCTGGGACTACAGGCGCATACGACAGCACCTGGCTAATTTTTGTATTGTTTGTAGAGATAAGGTTTCTCCATGTTAGTCAGGCTGGTCTCGAACTCAAGTGATTTCCATCTCAAGTGATCTGACCTCCTTGGCCTCCCAAAGTGCTGGGATTACAGGTATAAACTACTTCGCCCAGCCTTGGATTTTACTTTTTGATTCATTTTGTTCTCTAAATACAAAGAGTGAGCAGGTCACACTTCCATTTTAATGGTGGTAAGAAGCTCATTTAATGGAGCTCTTTTCTGGGCACTGGTTTAATGCTTGTCCCTTTTTCACAAATATCATTTCCTCTAAGCCTTCACTTTGAAGAATGTTTTTCTTTTTTGGAAACCTTTGCCTTCCTAATACTTACTTCAGTCTGGCACTAACACAGACTAGCCTTTCTTGAGTACACTTTAAGTAACTGTAAAGAAGTTTAAAGAGGTCCTAGGTTCACAATTCGCCTGTGGATTATACAGACATATGTCACTGGGATGATTCTGCAGCATTTGCATGTGTTCTGAGCTGTTGTAGTAGATCAGCTCTAGGTGGAAAAGCGATTGCCAAGGCAGACATTTTTACTGTCCCCGGGTTGCTACTTGTTATTTTCTGGTCTGGCTTTCTAAGATCAAAGGACTGCAGGAGACTCGCTGAATTCACTCTGCAGTGTCAGGAAGACAAATGGATAGGTGTCCTGATTGGAGAATGCACGCTTCAGAGAGATAAGCGTGCTGGCTGCCTCTTTGGCCACATAGGCCAGGAGGTGGACATTTCTGCTCCCTTCATCGCCTTGCGTAGCTCGGCTTGACAGTTGGTTCCTTTCCGGTGCAATCATCAATCTTGATGTTTGTGCAGAGCAGTCCTGACAAGCTGGTACAGCATGGTCCATTGCACCATGTGTACACAACAAAATCATCAATCATTAACGTAAAAAACCTTCCAAAGGCCACATTACCAGGGGTTGGGCAAGGATTGATCATAGTTCTAGGGTCCTTTGGAGCTGTGCTGGGAGTGAGCAACCAGATATACTGTGTTACTCCTTTCTACCCTCCTGTTTTCCAGCTTCGCACTGGGCAGGTGCAGTGACTTAGTCTCTCTGATTCTCAAGTTCAACACCCCCAGGGAAAAGCTTGGTTTGGTTCATCTTGGGTCAGGTGCTCACTTCTGGGCCAATCAACAAGAGATGGTGTGTGTGTGTGTGTGTGTGTGTGTGTGTTTGTGTGTGTGCGCACGCGTGAGCGCGCATGCCATTAGGATTACACAGAATTTCTTAGAAGATGATACTTTTGAGGGAGTTAAGATGAAGCTGCTCTTTGTAGCTTGGGTTCTTCAGGAAACTGACACTGCAGTGGAGTTCAGTGTGTAGGATGTTCACTAAGAAGTGCTCTTGGGATCAACACCTGTGGGTAGGCAGATGAAGCAGGATTGGGTAGAGCTTTGATGCAGGACTGATGGACTCAGCTGACCGTACGGGGAACTCTGGGGTTAGAACAGCCTTTCAGAGCTGTCCAGGGCTGAGTGGAAATGTCCAGACCTTTATACCCTTGGCTTGATCATCAGTCAGTGGGCATGGGCTTGCCCTCTGTAGCTGAGGCAGACCTGGAGGGGATGACAGCTGAGGGCTGTCTGCTGGCCACACTCTTAGAGTTGGGCAAGAAGTCATTCACTGAAGGGGAATCAGGGTAGTGCATCACAGTGCCCTACTTAAAGGGACACACACACACACACACACACACACACACAAACACGCATACACACAATTACACAGTTCTAGGGCATTTGAAACATTTTAAGCCACATCATACTCCAGAAAGTTTGCATAGATTTATATTACATTTTAACTTGAAATAAAGAACTTTTATAACTCAATATTAAAAATTCAAACAAGTCAATTAAAAATGAGCAAAATACTTGAGTAGGCATTTTACCAAAGATGACATATAAATGGCTAATGCACATGAAAAGACGTTTAACATTGGCTGGGTGCGGTGGCTCATGCCTGTAATCCCAGCACTTTGGGAGGCTGAGGCAGGTGGATCACCTGAGGTCATGAGTTTGAGATCAGCCTGGCCAACATGATGAAATCCCATCTTTTACTAAAAATACAAAAAATTGGCCAAGTGTGGTGGCATGCACCTGAGGCAGGAGAATCGCCTGAACCCAGGAGGCAGAGGTTGCAGGGAGCTGAGATTGTGCCATTGCACTCCAGCCTGGGCAACAAGAGCAAAACTCTATCTTTTTTTTTTTTTTTTTTTTGAGACAGAGTCTCACTCTGTTTCCTAGGCTGGAGTGCAGTGGCATGATCCTGGCTCACTGCAACCTCCGCCCCCCAGGGTTCAAGCGATTTTCTTGCCCCAGCCTCCCCAAGTGCTGGGATTACAGGTATAAGCCACCTCGCCCGGCCCAAAACTCCATCTTTTAAAAAAAAAAGAAAAGAAAAAAGATGTTTAACATCATCGTCATTAGGCAAATGCAAATCAAAACCACAATGAGATACTTCATGTTCACCGTGATGGCTAGAATCAAATAAGACAGACAGTAAAAAATGCTAGCATAAATGTGGAGAAATGGAAAGCCTCACATATTGCTGGGTGGTATGACAAAATGGTATAATGAATTTGGAAAATAGTTTGGCAGTTTCTTAAAAAGTTAAACAGAATTTACTATATGACTCAGAAATTCTACTCCTAGGTATCTACTTAAGACAGGCCAACACATATGTCCACACAAAGATTTGTATGCAGATGTTCATGGCAGCATTATTCACACTAGCCAAAAGATGGAAGTAACCCAGATATCCATCCACTGATGAACAAAATGCTATCTAGCCAGGCAATGGACATTATTTTGCTATAGCTAGGAATGAAGTACTGATACATGCTATGCAATGAATGAATGAAGGAATGATCTCCAGGATGTCTTCCCTGATCTCTGGACTCCTCTAGCATTTTATCTGTAATCTAATGTAATATAATACCTCATATTATGGGTTTTGATTTTTTTTTTTTTGAAATGGAGTCTCGCTCTGTCACTCAGGGTAGAGTACAGTGACGCGATCTCGGCTCACTGAAACCTTCACCTCCTGGGTTTAAGCAATTCTCTTGTCTCAGCCTCCTGAGTAGCTGGGACTACAGGTGTGTACCACCAGGCCCAGATAATTTTTGTATATATATATTTTTTTTGTAAAGACGGGGCTTCACCATGTTGGCCAGGCTGGTCTTGAACTCCTGGCCTCAAGTGATCCACCTGTTTCGCCTCCCAAAGTTCTGGCATTACAGGCATGAGCCACCACACCTGGTCCTAGATATTCTTATACATGCATTTTGGTGGACATATGCACTCATTTCTCTTGAGTATATACTCAGGAGAGGGGTTGCTAGATCATAAAGCAGGCATATGTTTAACTTTAGTAGGTACTGTAAAACTGTTTTTCTTTTTTTTTCAGACAGAGTTTCACTCTTGTTGCCCAGGCTGGAGTGCAATGGCATGATCTTGGCTCACTGCAACCTCTGCCTCCTGGGTTCAAGTGATTCTCTTGCCTCAGCCTCCGGAATAGCTGGGATTATAGGCATGCATCACCATGTCTGGCTAATTTTGTATTTTTAGTAGAGACGGGGTTTCTCCATGTTGGTCAGGCTGGTCTCAAACTCCTGACCTCAGGTGATGCGCCCATCTTGGCCTCCCAAAGTGCTGGGATTACAGACGTGAGCCACAGCGCCTGGCCATAAAACTGTTTTTCAAAGTGGTGGTATGAATTTTTACTCCCACCAATGATGTATGGAAGTCTCAATTGCTCTACGTCTTTTGGATGGTGGTTACCAGAATGTATATGTGTGTGTGTGTGTGTGTGTGTGTGTGTGTGTGTATAAACATTTATGACTAGTGTACTTTACATACTTTAATATATACAGGCCAGGCATGGTGAATCATGCCTGTAATCCCAGCACTTTGGAAGGCTGAGACAGGCAGATCACTTGAGTCCAGGAGTTTGAGACCAGCCTGGTGAACATAGTGAAACCCTGTCTCTATAAAAAGTTTTTAAAAATTAGCTGAGTGTGGTGGCTCACACCTGTAGTCCCAGCTACTTGGGAGGCTGAGGTGGGAGGATGACTTGAGTCCAGAAGGTTGAGGCTGCAGTGAGCTGTGATTGCGTCACTGCACTGCAGACTGAGTGACAGAGCAAGACCCTGTCTTAAAAAAAAAATTACACACACACACATATGTTGTGTCTCAGTTTTTAAAAGTTAATTCATAAAAGCGGGGTTCTAAATGTAATGAAGTTTTAGGAGTACTTTAACCAATTTAAATTTCTTTTTTAATGTATATCCAAAAGTGATATATGAGAAAAACAAATGTCTGGATAAGTCTAAAAGAACTCTTTGAATAAATGTAAAATAAAAATTCTAAGTGATCAAGGACACTTATGTGTGTTCACACATATTCCAAGTCAGAGGAAACTCACGTGATCACCCATTTCTCAATAACACAGAAACATGCCCAACCACCTTACTGGACTTCATCCCAGAGCGTACAATGCTGAAACTTCCTCTGTGGGGCCTTTAAGACACTGTCCAGAGAGAGGTTGGCAGGTAGATGGCTGGGCCTGTAAAGGCTGACCAAGGCCACTGACAAGTACTTGGTGAAGGTCAGTGGGCAAGTTACCTTGCCAGCTCCTAACTGAGTTCATTTCTAGGTTTCAGGCTCCTGGCTCCACTCTGAAAGAACATCTGTTGTGACTTTCTGGCATTGCCCAACTCAACCCTGTCCCCTGTCTGTGCCCCATCCGTTGGATCTGGGGCAGCCAAGTATTCTGTTTCATCCTCCCACTGCCAATCAGGATCAGCCCCCAGACTCTCTTTCTGCCATGTTTTGTCATTCTTCAAGTGTACTCAATCAGATGCTTCAGCAAACTCTCTCAAAAATAGCAAAAAGAGTGATCATATTTTACAAACTTGGGGCCCAATATGCAAAGTCACTATTTGGTCAGGATCTGATTAAGAGTCTTACTTCTAGAACCCAAAGGCAGGGCATTGGATATAGAATTCAATTCTAGTTGCCCCCCATCCACACGCCCCATGACTGGATTGTGGAGAATTAAGCTTAATTTGCTCAGCCTTTCCTTTGTATATTTTTTAAAATAAAAAATAAGGTTAATTCAATTTTGCATAAGCAGTAGAGATCTTTACTGTATTTTTATTCAATTCTTCAAATTGTCATTAGACTTTAAATTGGATTCACAGATACAATGTTTTGAGGTATTTTTTTCTCACTGAGATTTAGTACCTTATTTGTTCCTGACCCATGTGATTCCCAGGTATCTGAAATGTATAAATTATTTATAGTCCAGATGGTGATCTGATACTATCTGCATCTAAAAATGTTCTGTGCTTTTGCTGCAGACACAGACGTTCAATTACAAAATTCAGGTTGGTCTTCAGGTCCTAGCCTGATAGCTGAAGGCATTCTTGATTACAAAGAAATGCTCCAAATTCCAGCAGCCTTTTTTCCTCCTGCTTTCATTGCTTAGCCTTAAAAACCATTCCTCTGTGGGAGCTACCAAGTTAAGGAAGAGAAAAGGGGGGAAGTTTCTTTTTTTTTCTCTTGCCGGAGGAGGGAATTTTTTTTTTTTCTGGCCAAATTGAAAACATCTAAGTTTCAAAATGGGAAATTGTTGATAGATTGCTAATTGTTCTTCCAAATCCTTTTTGTTCGTTTTTTGGTAGCAATAGAAACCCTGAATTTAAGAAGGCAAAATGGCTTCCTGGAATAGAGACTACATTACCCATCCTCCCTTACAGCTAGGTGTGGTCATGTGACTACATTCTGGCCAACTATATGTGAGCAGAACTTACGTATGCAACTTCTGGATCATGTCCCTAAAGGAGCGGAGTTTCCTACCCCCCTTCCTTTTTGCCCTTCTTGCTGGCTGGAAGAGGAATGTGGTAATGAGCCTTCTGGTACCACGTGGACAACTCTTCACTCAGGAATGGTAGTTTCATAACACAGGAGGAGCCGAGGAACCACCGTGGTGCTGAAAGATTAGCCCTGGACTACCTATGCCCGGAGGGAGAAATGCTCTACTTTCTTTCTTGTAAGACATTGTTATTTTGGTTCTCAGAGATAATAGCCAAACTATGTTCTAACGAAAAACACAGACACTCAGGCAGAATTAGAGATAATTTTGATCAAAAGACTAGGAAAAGCCTGTTGCAGTGGCTCACACCTGTAATCCTAGCATTTTGGGAAACCAACGCGGGCGGATCACCCGAGATCAGGAGTTCAAGACCAGCCTGGCCAACATGGTGAAACCCCGTCTCTACTAAAAATACAAAAAGTTAGCCAGGCATGGTGGCAGGCGCCTGTAATCCCAGCTACTTGGGTGGCTGAGGCAGGAGAATGGCTTGAACCCAGGAGGCAGAGGTTGCAGTGAGCCGAGATTGTGCCACTGCATTCCAGCCTGGGTAACAGAGTCAGAACCTGTTTTTTTTTTTTTTTTTTTTTTTTTTTTTTTTTTAAGGATCCCAAAAGTGCCCTTTTTGGGAAGAGTCTCAAACATGTCTGGAAGGTTCTGAAACAAGCCAGAAACGATCATGTACATGTCAGGAGGTGTCTCAACATTTTCAGGGAGTCTTGAATAATCAGGAATGGTCCCAAATAGGTCAGGAAGTGTCTCAAACAGGTCAGCAAGCGTCTCAAATATGTCAGGAAAAGTCAAGTAAAATGAGGCAAGTCAAAAGTGGTTTCAGACGCATCAGGAAGAGTCTCAAATAGAGGGTCTCAAATTCACCAGGAATGATTTCAAACAGAAAAAAAGAGTCTCAAAGTTGAAAAACTTTTGAAACAGGTAAGTATCTCTAACAAATTGGGATGTTTCAAAAAAATGTCAGGAAGGGTCCGAAAGAAAGGGAAAGTGTCTTAAATGCACCATGAAAAGCTTCACATATGTCAGGCATCTGAAACATGCCATGAAGCATATCAAACAAGTCAGAAAAGTTTTCCAACATAACAGATACAGTCTCAAAGTCATCAGGAAAAGTCTCGTATGTATTAAGGTGGGCTTCAGATGCATCAAAAAGCATCTCATGTCTGTCTAGAAGAGTCTCAAGTATCAATGATAGACTGGATAAAGAAAATTTGATACATACACACCTTGGAATACTATGCAGCCATAAAAAGGAATGAGATCATGTCCTTTGCAGGGACATGGATGGAGCTTGAAGCCATTATCCTCAGCAAACTAATGCAGGAACGGCAAACCAAACACTGCATGTTCTCACTTAGAAGTGGGAGCTGAACAATGAGAACACATGGACACAGGGAGGGGAACGACACATACTGGGGCCTGTGGGGGCAGAGGTCGGGTAGAGGGAGGGAGAGCATCAAGAGAAATATCTAATGCATGCTGGGCTTAATACCTAGGTGATGTGTTGATAAGTGCAGCAAACCACGATGGCACACGTTTACCTGTGTAGCAAAACTGCATGTCCTGCACATGTATCCCAGAACTTTAAATTAAATTTTAAAAATATGTCAGGAAAAGCATCTAGTAAACAAGCCAAGAAGGGTCTAAACATTAGGAGGAAGACTCTTACCAGGTCAGGATGGATCTCAAACATTTGAGAAAAGGTCTTAAGCAAGTAAGAATGAGTCTCAGCCAGGTGTGGTGGCTCACGCCTGTAATCCCAACACTTTGGGAGGACAAGATAGAGGGATCACTTGAGGCCAGGAGTTCAAGACCATCCTGGCCAACATGGTGAAACCCTGTCTCTACTGAAAATACAAAAATTAGCTGGGTGTGGTAGCATGCGAGTAGCATGCGCCTGTAGTCCCAGCTACTCGGGAGGCTGAGTCAGGACAATTGCTTGAACCTGGGAGGTGGAGGTTGCAGTAAGCCGAGATCATGCCACTGTACTCCAGTCTGGTGACAGAGCAAGACTCTGTCTCAAAAAAAAAAAAAAAAAAAAGAATGAGTCTCGAACCAGTCAGGAAGGACATAAAACATGACAGGAAGGGGTTCAAAGTCGTCAGGAAGAGTCTCAAATAATCAGGAAGGGTCTCATATAAGTAAGAGTGTCTCAAATAGGAAGACAACTTAACAAACCAGGACAAATCTTTTTTTTTTTTTTTTTTGAGATAGGGTCTCACTCTGTCATCCAGGCTGAAGTATAGTAGCACCATCATAGCTCACTGCAGTCTTGACCTTCTGGGTTCAAGTGATCCTCCCACCTCAGCCTCCCAAGTAACTGGTACCACAGAGCACACCACCATGCCCAGCTAGTTTGTTTGTTTATTTGTTTATTTATTTTGAGGCAGATTCTCGCTGTGGCCCAGGCTAGAATGCAGTGGTGTGATCTTGGCTCACTGTAACCTCTGTCTCCTCAGCTCAAGTGATGCTCCTGTCTCAGCCTTCCTAGTAGTTGGGATTACAGGCGTGCACCACCACACCTGGCTAATTTTTGTATTTTTAGTAGAGATGGGGTTTTGCCATGTTGGTCAGGCTGGTCTCAAACTCCTAACCTCGTCACCTGCCCACTTTGGCCTCCCAAAGTGCTGGGATTACAGGTGTGAGCCACCGTGCCTGGCCTTTTTTAAATTTTTTAGTGTTTTTGTGGAGACAGGGTCTCTCTTTGCTGCCCAGCCTGGTCTCAAACTCCTGGCCTCAAGCATCATTCTGTCTTAGCCTCCCAAGTGCTGGGATTACAGGCGTGAGACACTGCCCATCCCGAAACGTCTTAAATTAGGAAAGGTTTTAACCATTTGAGTAAAGATCTCAAACAAGTCAGAACGAGTCCCAGTCAAGTTAGGCAGGGTATCAAACAATCAGGAAAGGTCCAAAATACTCCAGAAAGGATCTCAACATGTTAGTCAAGGTCTAAACCAGTCAGGAAGGGTTTCAAATAATCAAGAAGAGACATTTACATTTCAGGAAGTATCTCAACTGGGCAGGGAATGTCTCGAATAATCAGGAAAAGACTTCGGCAAGTCAAGAACTTTCTCAACCATGTAAGGAAGGAGTAAAACAAGTGAGACGGGAAGGGTCTCACTCAAGTTAGGAAGATCTCAAACAGAAAAAAAGAGATCAAATACAGCCAGAAGGATCTGAAACCTGTCAGGCAGTGTCTCCCAGAAGTCAGAAAGTGTCTCAATCAAGTCAGAATCATCTGAAGCATGTCAGGAAGAGTCTGAGACAAGTCACGTAGGGTCCCAAACATTTTAGGAAGAGTTGTTTTTTTTCTCTTCATTTTAAAAATAGCTTTATTGAGTTGCAAAACACATGCCATAGAATCCACCCATTTATTTTTTAATTTTAATTTAATCTTAATTTTTTTTTTTTTTTTTGAGACAGAGTCTTGCTCTGTCGCCCAAGCTGGAGTGCAGTGACACAATCATGGCTCACTGCAACCTCCACCTCCTGGGTTCAAGTAATTCTCCTGCCTCAGCCTCCGAAGCAGCTAGGTTCACAGGCACCTGCCACCACACCTAGCTAATTTTTGTATTTTTAGTAGAGACAGGGTTTCACCATGCTGGCCAGGCTAGTCTTGAACTCCTGGCCTCAAGTGATCCCTCCACCTTGTCCTCCCAAAGTGCTGGGATTATAGGTATGAGCCACCACACTCGGCAATTTAAAGTGTACAATTTAATGGTTTAATTAGTATATTCACATATGTGTGCAACCATCACCACTGTCAATTTTAAACATTTTCATCTCTTCACAAAAAAAAACCCTATTCTCTCTTTTTTCTTTTTGAGATGGAGTCTTGCTCTGTCACCAGACTGGCGTGTAGTGGCACGATCTCGGCTCACTGCAACTTTTGCCTCCTGGGTTCAAGCGATTCTCCCGCCTCAGCCTCCCGAGTAGCTGGGATTACAGGCGTGCACCACCACGCCCAGCTAACTTTTGTATTTTTAGTAGAGACAGGGTTTCACCATGCTGGCCAGGGTGGTCTCAAACTCCTTACCTCAAGTAATTCGCCCGCCTCAGCCTCCCAAAGTGCTGGGATTATAGGTGTCAGCCACCAGGCCCGGCAAACCCTATTCTCTGGTTATTATCCCTTCATGGAGAACCTCTACTAGGGCAGTGCAGAAGGGAAATGTGGGGTTGGAGCCCCCATACAAAGTCCTGACTCTGCCTAGTGGAGCTCTGAGAAGAGGGCCACTGTCCTCTACACCCCAAAATGGTAAATCCACCAACAGCTTGCACATATGCCTGGAAAAGCTGTAGGTACTCAACACCAGCCCTTGAGAGCAGCCATGGGAGCTGAGCCCTGCAGAGCCACTGGGGCAGAGCTGCCCAAAGGCCTTGAGAGCCCACCCCTTGCATCACTGTAGCCTGGATGTGAGAGATGGAGTCAACGGAGATTGTTTTGGATCTTTAATATTTAACTGCTGCCCTGCTGGCTTTGGACTTGCAAGAGGACTGTAGCCCCGCTTTTTAGCTGATTTCTCCCTTTTGGAATGGGACTATCTATCAAATGCCTGTATTCCTAGTGTATCTTTGAAGTAACTAACTTATTTTTATTTTTACAGACTCAAAGGCGGAAGGGACTTCTCTTGTCTCAGATAAGACTTTGCACTGTAGACTTTTGAGTTAATGCTGAAATAAGTAAGTTAAGACTTGAGGGACTGTTGAGCAGGGATGATTGTATTTTGCAATGTTAGAAGGACATGAGGCTTGGGAGGGGCCAGGAGCGAAATGATATAGTTTGAATTTGTGTCCCCACCCAAATCTCATGCTGATTTGTTGTTTTGTTTTTTTTTGAGACAAAGTTTCACTCTTGTTACCCAGGCTGGAGTGCAGATCTCAGCACACTGCAATCTCCACCTCCCAAATTCAAGCAATTCTCCTGCCTCAGCCTCCTGAGTAGCTGGGATTACAGGTGCCTGCCACCACGCCTGGCTACTTTTTGTATTTTTAGTAGAGACTAGTTTCACCATGTTGGCCAGGCTGGTCTCCAACTCCTGACCTCTGTTGATCCACTCACCTCAGCATCCCAAAGTGCTAGGATTATAGGCATGAGCCACTGTGCCTGGCCTCTCATGCTGAATTGTAATCTCCAATGTTGGAGGAGGGGCCTGGTGGGAGGTGATTGGATCATGAGGGTAGATCTCCCCCTTGCTGTTCTCGTGATAGTGAGTTCTCACAAGATCTTGTTGTTTAACAGTATGTCGCACCTCCCCCTCTTTCTCTTCCACCTGCCATGTAAGATGTGCCTGCTTCCCCTTGCCATTCACCATGATCGTAAGTTTCCTGAGGCCTCCCCAGCCATGCTTCCTGTACAGCCTGCAGAACCATGAGGTAATTAAACCTCTTTTCTTTATAAATTACTTAGTTTCACGTAGTTCTTTATACTAGTGTGAGAAGGGACTAATACACATCCCCTTTATTATCCCTCCTTTTTCAGACCTAAGCAATCACTAATCTACTTTCTGTCTCTATAGCTTTTCCTATTCTGGACTTCCATATGAATCGAACCATATAATATGTGGTCTTTTTTGTTTGGCCTCTTTCATGTACTGTAAGGTTTTCAGGGTTCCTCTATGTTGTAGCATGCATCAGTGCTTCATTCTTTTTAATGGTTGAATAATATTCCATTGTATGGATATGCTTATTTTGTTCATCCACTTATAGACATCCATTCATCCATTGATAGACATTGTTTCCACATTTTGTCTATTATGAATAATAATAAACATTTGTGTACAGGTTTTTGTGTGGATATATGTTTTCTCTTCTCTTGGATATATACCTAGGATTGGAATTGGCAGATTATATCATAAATTTATGTCTAATGTTTGAAGAATTGCCAGACTATTTTTCAAATAGTCTGCACCATCCAGACTTTTTTCAAAGTGGCTGCACCGTCTTATAGTCCCACCAGCAGTGTATGAGAGTTCTGATTTCTCCACATCCTCACCAACACTTCTTGTTATTTGATTGATTCTACCCATCCTAGTGGGTGAGAAGTGGTATCTCGTGCTTTTATCATGAAGAGCCTTATACATTTCAGGGAGGGTCTTATGTATAACACTCTTCCTGATCAAAGAGTAGGCAAGGGTCTCAAAGAGTCATAAAGAATATCAAATTTGTAAGACACGGGTATAAAGTAGTCAAGACTTTTTTTTTTACATGGAGTTTGCTCCATCACCCAGGCTGAAGTGCAGTGGTGCAATCTTGGCTCACTGCAACCTCCACCTCCTAGGTTCAAGCAATTCTCCTGCCTCAGCCTTCCAAGTAGCTGTGATTACAGGCACCCGCCATCATGCCCAGCTAATTTTTGTATTTTAGTAAAGACAGGGTTTCACCATGTTGCCCAGACTGGTGTTGAACTCCTGACCTCAGGTGATCCACCTGGCTCAGCCTCCCAAAGTGATGGGATTACAGGTGTGAGCCACTGTGCCTGGCCAGGAAGAATTTGAAATACCTCTTAAGGGATCTCACACACGCAGAAAGAATCTCTAATACACGAGAAAAAGTCTCAAAAAGTCAGGAAGGACTGAAAACATGTCAGGAATAATGACAAGTCAGAAATTGTTCATTGCAAGTGTAGAGAAATAAAATTGATTTTTTTTTAATTGAACTTGTATTCTGCACCCTTGCTGAATTTGTTTATTAGTTCTAATAGTTTTTTTAAAAAGTGGATTCCTTAGGATTTTTTACATGTAAGATCATGTCATCCTTAAGTAGACATAGCTATACTGTTTACTTTCTGATCTGGACGCTTTTTATTTCTTTTCCTGGCCAAATTGCCCTAGGCAGAACCTTCAGTACAAGGTTGACTAGAAGCAATGAGAGCAAATATACGTGTCCTGTTTCTGACCTTGGGGAAAGGCAGCCAGTTTTTCAACATCATGTGTGAAGTTAGCTGTGGGTTTTTCATAGACATTCTTTATCAGGTTATGGAAATTTCCTTCTATTTCTAATTTCTTGAGTGATGTTTATCATGAAAATGTTGGATGTTGTCACATGCATTTTCTGTAACGATTTAGATGATGCTGTGGTTTTTGTTGCTATTCTATTGATATGGTATATTACAATAACTTATTTTTAGATATTAGACCAACTTTGCATTCCTGGGATAGGTAAATCCCACTTGATCATGGTGCCTAACCCTTTTTATACATTGCTAGATTTGATTTCCTAGTGTTTTGTATTTTTACGAGATGGTCAGTCAGATGTGGCCACAAAAGGAGACACAGGAGAAGCTCAGGAGAAAACAAGGTTTATTATACTCCCAGGTCTTAGAGACAGGAAGCATGGCAGACCACACAGGACCACATGGGAAAGGCACCAGAGTGGTCAGAAGGCAGAAGACAGAAGTAAGGAGAAGGTTTAGGCCATTGCCTTTACTGGAGTTTCTGCAGGAGAGGCAAAGCAGGGCAAGGTGAATGGTTTGGTTAGTTTGAAGAATTTTGGAGGGCTTTGAGCTGTAGTAGTGGTTCCTAGTTGCCTGGCACCTGACACTGGGATGATTAAGGCCGAAGAATATTGCCTCCTGGGGTGCATGGGCCAGATAGAGAAGGGATGGCTCTGGATTGGTTAGTTTGCATATCAAAGAGATGCTCCTGGCTGGGCCCTTTGTTATCTTTAAGAATTGGCTAAACCAGGGAAGGACAATTTTTCCTCAGCTAGGAAAGTTGTTTAAGATTTCAAAACATCATGCTTAAAAATTTTTTTTTAATTAAAACATAAAAAATATATACAATATAGTTGATAATTTGCTGATTTTGTCAGGGGAGTCTATATGCATAAGGGATATTGGCCTGTAATTATTTTTTCTTGGGATGTTTGCCTGGTTTTGGTATCAGGGTAATACTGGCCTCATAGAGAGAACTGAGTATTCATTCCTCTTCTATTTTTTGGAAGAGTTGGTGAATAACTGGTATTAATTCTTTAAATGTTTAAACGTTCAGTAGAATTCATCAGTGAAGCCATCTGGGCCTCAGCTTTTCTTTGTGAATAGTTGTTTGCTTACTAATTAATCTCTTTACTTGTTATAGGTCTATTTATATTATTTATTTCTTTTTGAGTTGTTTTGGTAGTTTGTGTCCTAGGTATTTGTCTATTTCATGTAAGCTACCCAATTTGTTGACACAGTTATTCATAGTATTTCTTTTTTTTTTTGTATGAGACAGGGTCTTGCTCTGTCACCCAGCCTGGAGTGCAGTGGCACAAGCATGGTTCACTGTAGCCTTGATCTCCTGGTCTTAATTGATCCTCTCACCTCAGCCTCCAGGGTAGCTGGGACTACAGGAGCACACCACTAAGCCTGGCTAATGTTTTTGTACTTTTGGTAGAGATGGGGTAGTGCCATGTTGCCCAGGCTGGTCTCGAACTCCTAGGCTCAAGCGATCTGCCTGCCTGGGCTTCCCCAAATGTTGGGATAACAGGCACGAGCCTGTTAGAGCCCATAGTGTTTCTTTATAATCCGTTTTATTTCTGTAAGGTTAGTGATAATGTCCCTTCTTTCATTTATGATTTTAGTATTATAATTTGAGTATCCTTTCTTTATATCTTGGTAAATTTAACTAAACGTTTGCCTTTTTTTTTTTTTTTGAGCTGGGGTCTTGCTTTATCACCCAGGCTAGAGTGCAGAGGTATGATCATGGCTCCCTGCAACCTAGAACTCCTGGGCTCAAGCTATCTCTGATCCTCCTGCCTCAACCTCCCAAGTAAGCTTGGACTACAGGCATGTGCCACCCACCATCTTGGCTACTTTTTTTTATTTTTGTAGAGATGGGGTTTTACCATGTTGCCCTGGCTGGTCTTGAACTCCTGGCTCAAGTAATCCACCTGTCTCAGCCTCCCAAAGTGCTGAGATTATAGGCATGAGCCACCACACCTGGCCTCAGTTCTTTTAAACTGAGGTTTGTTTTATGGCCTAACACATGATCTAATTTAAAGACTGTTTTATATGCATTTGAGAAGAATGTATATTCTACTGTTGTTGGGTGGGATGTTCTAGAGATGTCCATTTAGTGTAGTTGGTTTATAGTGCTGGACAAGTTTTCTCTTTCCTTGTTGATCTTCTGCCAGTTATATCTTCTGTCTAATTGTCCTATTCCTTATTAAAAGGGGGCTATTCATTGTGGAAGACTGTGGAAATTCTTCAATGACCTAAAGACAGAAATGCCATTCGACCTAGCAATCCCATTACTGGCATATACCAAAAGGAGTCTAAATCATTCTATTGTAAAGACACATGTAAGTGTATTGCATTGCATCACTCTTCACTATAGCAAAGGCATGGACTCAACCTAAATGCCCATCAATGATAGACTGGCTAAAGAAAATGTGGTACATATATATCATGGAATACTATGCAGCCATAAAAAAGAATGGGATCATGTCCTTTGCAGGGACATGGATGGAGCTGGAGGCCATTATCCTTAGTAAACTAACAAAGGAAGAGAAAACCAAATACTGCTTGCTGTCACTTAAAAGTGGGAACTAAATGCTGAGAACACATGGACATATAGAGGGGAACAACATACACTGGGGCCTATTGGAGGATGGAGAGTGGGAGAAGGGCGAGAATCAAGTAAAACAACTAGTGGGTACTAGGCTTGATATCTGGGTGGTGAAATAAGCCGTACAACAAACCCCATGACATAAGTTTACCTGTGTAACAAACCTGCACTTGTACCTGTGAACTTAAAAGTAAAAATGAAAAATACACGAAGATCATTTTCTACTCAATATCAACCCAATTTGTGGCAAGGTAAAGATTTTATAAAAACAACCTGAAAAAGAGGAGGGGGAGGCTATTGAAATCTTTTATTGTTTTTTTAGATTAAATATTTATTTGTATAAATTTATGGGGTACAAGTATAATTTTGTTACATCAATATATTGTACAGTGGTGAATTCAGGGCTTTTAGTATGTATCACTGAAGTAATGTACATTGTACCCCTTAAGTAATTTCTCATCATGTACTTCTCCTTTCCCTCCCCCTTCCAAGTCTCCAATGTCTATCATTGCACACTCTGTTTCCATGTATACACACTATTTAGTTCCTACTTGTAAGTGAGAATGTGTGGTATTTGACTTTCTGTTTCTGAGTTGTTTCTCTTTTTTTTTTTTTTTGAGGTAGAGTCTCACTCTGTAGCCCAAGCTGGAGTGCCGTGGCGCAATCTTAACTCACTGCAACCTCCACCTCCTGGGTCCCAGTTCAAGCAATTCTCCTACCTCAGCCTCCCAAGTAGCTGGGATTACAGGCACGAACCACCATGCCCAGCTAATTTTTGTAGGTTTTGCCATGTTGGCCAGTCTGATCTTGAACTCCTGACCTCATGATCTGCCCACCTCGGCCTCCCACAGTGCTGGGATTATAGGTGTGAGCCACTGTGCCTGGCCCTGAGTTGTTTCTCTTAAGATAATGGCTTCCACTTACATCCATGTTGCTGCAAAAGACATAATTTCATTTTTTATGGCCAAATAGTATTCTGCTGTGTGTGTGTGTATATGTATATGTATATGTATATGTATATGTATATGTGTATATATATATATCTTCTTTTGGGGGAGTGAAGTGAGTTACTAAATGTAGTAATGCAAAGATGATGATTTCAGCCCACATTCAGTCTATATTGCTAAATAATACAATTGTTAGTACTGTCTGTTCAGTACAATGGAGGACAACTTTTTCAGGGCAACTGGGATTTCTTGATAATGTTAAATCTGTTTTGTCAGCAGAATTCTCTGGTTTTATGTATATCACTTTTTTTTAAAAAAATATTTGAGATATAATCTCACTCTGTTGCCCAGGCTGGAGTGCGATGGCGTGATCTTGGCTCACTGCAACCTCTGCCGCCCGAGTTCAAGTGATTCTCCTGCCTAAGCCTGCTGAGTAGCTGGGATTACAGGCGCCTGCCACCGTGCCTGGCTAATTTAGGTAGTTTGGTTTTTTTTAGTAGAGACAGGGTTTCACCATGTTGGCCAGGCTGGTCTTGAACTCCTGACCTCACGATCCACCTGCCTCGGCCTCTCAAAGTGCTGGGATTACAAGCATGAGCCACCACTCCCGGCCGTATGTCACATTTTTTAATCCAGTCATCCATTGACAGACACTTAGGTTGATTACCTATCTTTGCTATTGTGAATATTGCTGGGATAAACATATAAGTCCATATATATGTGTTTATTTATTTATTTGGAGACAGAGTCTCATTGTGTTCTCCAGGCTGGAGTGCAGTGGCACGATCTCAGCTCACTGCAACGTCCACCTTCTGGATTCAAGTAATTCTCCTGCCTCAGCCTCCTGAGTAGCTGGGATTACAGGCACCATCACCATACCTGGATAATTTTTATATTTTTAGTAGAGACGGGGTTTCACCGTGTTGGCCAGGCTGCTCTTGAACTCCTGACCTCAGGTAATTCACCCGCCTTGGCCTCCTAAAATGCTGGGTTTACAGGCGTGAGCGACTGGACCCAGCCCATTCTGCATTCTGACTTATTTGAGAACCTTCCTCATGTATTTAGAACTTATTTTAGATTCTTCCTGATCTGTTTGAGAACCTTCATGATGTGTATGAGATGGTTCCTAATGTATTGGAGACCCTTCGTTGTTCTTCTAAAAACTTTCTGAGAAGTTGAGACCTTTCCTGTCATGTTTGAGGCTCTCTGACGTATTTAAAAACCTTCCTTTTGTATTTAAATTTCTTCCTGATATGTTTGACATCCTTCATGATTTGTTTGAGACTCTAACTGGCATATTAGATCTCTTTTCTGACATGGTCGAGACCTATCTGAAGGTATTTGTGTGTCTCTCTCTCTCCATTTGAGACACTTACTGACATATTTAAAGCTCTTGCTGACTACTTTGAGCCGTTCTAGACTTATGAGAGGACTGCTGATAGAATAGAGATCCTTCCTGTCTCCCTTCTAGATAAGACCCTGAGAAGACTCAGACACTTCCTAACATGTTTAGACTTCTTCTGATGTATTTGAGACCCTCCTTATATTTAAGAAGTTTATGACATATTTAAGACTTTTCTAAGCCTGTCTGAGGCTTCTTTGAGACTCTTTGTGACACGTTAGAGACATTTTTTGATGCTTGAGTTACCTGCCAACTCATTTATGTCTCTTGCTGAAATGTTAAAACCTTTCTGAATGTATATGAGATCATGTATCAGTCTGTTCTCAATGCTGCTAACAAAGACATACCCAAGACTAGGTAATTTATAAAGGAAAGAGGTTTAATGGACTCACAGTTCCACATGGCTGGGAGGGCCTCACAATCATGGTGGAAGCAAAGGAGGAGCAAAGTCAACTCCCCTTTGAAAACCATCAGATCTTGTGAGACTTATTCACTATCAAGAGAACAGCATGGGAAAGACCCACCCTCATGATTCAATTACCTCCCACCGTGTCCTTCCGACAGCACATGGGCAATATGGGAGCTACAATTCTAGATTTGGGTGCGGGCACAGCCAAACCATATCAGACCATTACTGACCCTTACTGGAAAATGTAATGCTCTTCCTGACTACTGGGAGATCCTTCCATTCTGGTTTGAGAGAATTTGTAATAGATTCCAGACTCTTCCTCTCTCTTAGGAAAACACTTCCTGTCATGTTTGAGACCCTTTTGAGTGTATTTGAGACTTCCTGATGATTTTGGGGCCTTCCTCTGGTGTTTTTGAAGCCTTTTCTGACATGCATGACTGTTCTTGACATATTTGAGACCCTTCCTGACACATATGTGACCATTCCTGAAGTATTTGAGACATTTTCTCTCTGGTCTGAGACACATCCTGGCTTGTTGGAGATACTGCTTGATACGTTTGAGGACATTCCTAATTTGTTTGAGACTTGTCCTATGTTTGAGACTGTTCTGACATGTTTGCTACTCTTTCTGATGTCTTTGAGAATTTTCTTGATGTCTTTGAGACATTTCCTGACTGTTTGAGATCATTATGACATATTTGAAACTCTGCTTATCTTTATGTAATCATTCTTGATGGTTCGAGAACCTTCCTTTTCTCCTTCCTTCCTTTCTTTCTTTTCTTTTTCTTTCATTCTTTCTTCTTTCTTTCTTTCTTTCTTTCTTTCTTTCTTTCTTTCTTTCTTTCTTTATTTCTTTTCTCTTCTTTCTTTCTTCTTTCTGTCTCACTCTGTAGCCCACGCTGGAGGGCAGTGGCACTATCTGGGCTCACTGCAACCTCTGCCTCCCAGGTTCAAGTCATTTTCCTGCCTCAGCCTCCTGAGTAGCTGGGATCACAGGTGCCTGCCACCATGCCCAGCTAATTTTTGTATTTTTAATAGAGACAGGGTTTCACCATGTCGGCCAGACTGGTCTTGAACTCCTAACCTCAGGTGATCCACCAGCCTTGGCCTCCTAAAGTGCTGGAATTACAGATGTGAGCCATGGTGGCCAGCCTCCTTTCTTTTGTGTGGGATTCTTCCTGACATATTTGAGACTCTTCATAACATTTTTGAAACTCTTGTTGACATACTTGAGGTCGTCTCCAGCTGGCTTGAGACCCTTCCCAACTTATTTGAGAAACTTCCTGGCAAGCTTGAGATTCATTCAGTGAATTCGAGACTTTTTCTTCAGTTTGGTAAACCTTACAGACTTATTTATGGCTCGTCCTTACTACCTTGAGAACATTCTTGACTTGTTTGTGTTGCTTCCTGATGTATTTCTCAAATCCGTAAGTCCTCTCTGTTCTGGACAGTTCCTGAGAAGTTTGACATCCTCCCTGTCATGTTCAAGACCCTTCGTCACATATTTGAGAACCCTCCTGATATATTTAAATCCCTTCCTGACATGTCTTAGAGCATCCATTACTTTTTTTTTTTTTTTTTTTTTTTGAGACGGAGTCTCACTCTGTCGCCAGGCTGGAGTGTAGTGGCGTGATATCGGCTCACTGCAGCTTCCACCTCCTGGGTTCAACTGATTCTCCTGCCTCAGCCTCCCGACTAGCTGGGATTACAGGTGCACACCACCACGCCCAGCTAATTTTTGTATTTTTTAGTAGAGATGAGGTTTCACCATGTTGGCCAGGATGGTCTTGATCTCTTGACCTCATGATCTGCCTGCCTCGGCCTCCCAAAGTGCTGGGATTACAGGCGTGAATCACAGCGCTTGGCCTTTTTTTTTATTTTAATTTTTTGAGACGTAGTCTTACTCTGTCGCCCAGGCTGGAGTGCAGTGGCACGATCTTGGCTCACTGCAACCTCTGCCTCCCTGGTTCAAGTGATTCTCCTGCCTCAGCCTCCCGAGTAGCTGGGACTACAGGTGCACACCACCACACCTGGCTAATTTTTCATATTTTTGGTGGAGATGGGGTTTCACCATGTTGGCCAGGGTGGTCTCGAACTCCTGACCTCAAGTGATTCGCTCACCTTGGCCTCCCAAAGTGCTGGGATTACAGGCAGGAGCAGCCTCGCCCGGCCAAGCATCCATAACTCCTTTGTGACTTTCTACCCTATTAGGAATAGTCTCTGACTTGCTTAAGACCTTTCCCAACTTACCTGAAACCTTTCCTAACAAGTTTGACAGCATTCCTGAGGTATTTAGATCTTTTTATCTCTTTTGGCGCCCTTTATTTGCATACTTAATACTCTTCCTGACTACTCTGAGGCTTTCTCCTTTGAGAAGATTCCTGAAGCATGTGATCCTTCCTCTCTGTTTGCAACACTTCCTGATAGTTTGCCACTCTTCCTGATGTATTTGAGGTTCTTTCTGATTTTTTTTTTGAGGCCCCTCCTGACAGTTGGAGATCATTCCTGACATGCTGACACACTAGTTTGTGTCAGGGGCACTCCATTTCTGTTTGACTCTTACTGACCCTTTCGTAATTCTTACTACTTTGAGAAACCTCCCTACCTGTTTGTAATGCTTCCTCATGTATGTGAAATTCTTCCCCTCTGTTCTGGATATTTCCTGACAAGCTTGAGTCCTTTTCTGTCACATTTGAGACTGCTTTTGATGTGTTTGAGACCTGTTTAATGTGTTAGAGAACCTTTGCGACATTTTTGTTTGTTTGTGTTGAGACTGAGCCTTGCTTTATTGCCCAGGTTGGAGTGCGGTGGCTGCCATTTTGGCTCACTGCAATCTCCACTTCCTGGATTCAAGCGATTCTCATTCTCCAGCCTCTCGAGTAGCTGGGATTACAGGTGTTTGCCACCACACCCGGCTAATTTTTGTATTTTTAGTAGAGATAGGGTTTCACCATGTTGGCCAGGCTGGTCTTGAACTCCTGACTTCAAATGATCTGCCTGCCTCGGCGTCCCAAAGTTCTGGGGTTACAGGCATGAGCCACCATGCCCGGTTGCAACATTTTTAAATTTTGAGACAGGGTCTTGCACTGTTGCTCAGGCTGGAGTGCAGTGGCACAATCACAGCTCACTATAGCCTCAACCTCCCAGGCTCAGGTGATCCTCCTGACTCAGCCTCCCAAGTAGCTGGGACTACAAACACGCACCACCATGCCTGGCTAATTTTTGTATTTTTTGTAGAGACAGGATCTTGCCATGTTGCCCAGGCTTGTCTCAAACTCCTGACCTCAAGTGATCTGCTCATCTTGACCACCCAAAGTGCTGGGATTATAGGCATGAGCCATCCCACCTGGCCATGACATATTTAACACGCTTCCTGACAGGTTTAAGAGCCTTTGTGACTTTTCCTAATATATTAGAGATCTTTTCTGACTTCCTTGAGACACTTTCCTACATGTTTGGATCCCTTGCTGACAAATTTATTTATTTTATTTTTGTTTGAGACAGGGTCTTGCTCTGTTGACCAGGCTGGAGTGCAGTGGTGCAATCTTGGCTCACTGCAACCTCTGCCTTCCAGGTTCAAGTGATTCTCATACTTCAGCCTCCTGAGTAGATAGGACTACAGGTGTGCGCCACCGTGCCTGGCTAATTTTTTTTTTTTGAGATGGAATCTCGCTCTGTTGCCCAGGCTGGAGTGCAATGGTGCGGTCTCAGCTCACTGTAACCTCCACCTCCCAGGTTCAAGCTATTCTCATGTCTCAGCCTCCCGAGTAGCTAGGATTACAGGTGCCCACCATCATGCCCGGCTAATTTTTATATTTTTAGTAGAGATGAGGTTTCCCCATGTTGGCCAGGTTGGTCTCAAAGTCCTGACCTCAGGTGGTCCACCCACCTCAGCCTCTGAAAGTGCTGTGATTACAGGCATGAGCCACCATGCCTGGCCCTAATTTTTGTATTTTTAGTAGAGACGGCGTTTCGCCATGTTGGCCAGGCTGGTCTCGAACTCTTGACCTTAAGTAATCCACCCGCCTCAGCCTCCCAAAGTGCTGGGATTACAGGCATGAGCCATCACGCCTGGCCCCTTGCTGACAAATTTAAAAGCTCTTCCTGACTACTTTGAGAAAACTTCCAGTGTGGCTTGAGAGAATTCATAATGCATTACAGACCCTTCTCTCTTTGTGACACTCTCTGTAAGGTTTGAAACACATTCTGACATAATGAGACTCTTCCTGATGATGTTGAGGCCCTCTCTGAAGAATGTTCCAAACCCTTTCTGACTGGCATGAGACTCTTCTTGATTGTTTGTGATCCTCCCTGACATGTTTGAAACCTGTACTTAATTGTTTGAGAGATTCTTCCTGACAAGCTTAAGACTTCTTGATGTATTTGTGACCTTCCCTGACTATTTGAGACTGTTACTCTTCGTTCCAGACTCTTGCTGACCTATTTGAAACTCTTCCTGACTGCTTTGGAACTGTTCCTGATTTGTTTGAGATCATTTGTGAGGACTTCAGACATTTTCTCTCTATTTATGACCCTTTCTGACATGTTTAAGACACTTCTTGACAGTTTTGAGACTCTTAATATATTTGAGGCTCTTAATTTTGCCTATCTAGTTAGAATTATTAGAGACACATTTTATTTATTTATTGTTTATTTTTTTGAGATGGAGTCTTGCTCTGTCGCCCAGGCTGGAGTGCGGTGGCGCAATCTTGGCTCACTGCAACCTCCATCTCTCGGGTTCAAGCGACTCTCCTGCCTCAGCCTCCTGAGTAGATGGGATTACAGCAGGTGCCCACCACCACGCCCAGCTAATTTTTGCATTTTTAATAGAGACGGGGTTTCACCTTGTAGGCCAGGCTGGTCTTGAACTCCTAACCTCAGGTGATCCACCCACCTCGGCCTCCTAAAGTGCTGCGATTACAGGCATGAGCCACCGTGCCCCGGCTAGAGACATATTTTAAACTCCGCCTGACAAATGTGAGACCTTTCTTTCCCAGTTTCAGACCCTTACCTTGTTTGAGTCTTCTACTGCCATGTTAGATGCCTATCCAAACTATTTGAGACTCTCCTTGTGTGAGGAAGATGACTCCTGATGTATTTGAGACTTCCTGACATTGCTATCTTTCCTAACTATTTGATACCCTTTCTGTTATTTTTTGAGACTGTTCTTTTCTTTCTTTTTTTTTTTTTTTCAGCATGACTGCTGATTTATTGCACGTCCCCAAGAGGGCTTTATTTTTTTCTTTTCAACATCCTGTTCTACAGCTTCCTTGGCTCTTTTTGCCCATATGCTGACTAGCTGTGCATTGGCACTGGCCATGTGGAGACTAGTGAAGGCTTTGAAACTCTTCTCCTCCTCAGTGACGACTCGAGCTTTCTCCTTCTTACAGACATTCCGGATGGGCATGAAGAGTCCTGTCAGCTGGGTGGTGTCTGCCTTCTGTGGGGGCTGAGGGCTTCCTAGGGAAGAGGGTGAGTTTGAGCAGTCCTCCTTCAGCTGCTGCATGTTGGCCTGCAGGGACTTGGTGGACTCGGTGGATCCCTGGATCCCCAGAAATGCCAATGGTCCGGGCTACCTTCTTGTGAATGCCCGCTGCCCTGAGCTCCTTCAGGCTGAAGCTGCAGCTGGTGCACACCTTCGTGTGGTACCAAACTGTGGGGCAGCGCACATGGGCTGGATGGGCCCCCGAGATGTGGGGCATGGGGCGATGCGGCACACCTTGGCTTGCCGAGCCTTAACGTCTGCGGACCTTCTGGGCCAGCTAGTTAAACCACGTGGCCACGTGCCGCTGCCAGTCCTTGTGGAAGTGGGGTTTCAAGATCATGCCATTCCAGCTGGGAACAATGGCTGCCTACGGCCTCGCAGCTTCTGCGCAGGAAAATTGCCTAGCAGAAAGCAAGACTCTTCTTAACAGGTTTATGAGGTGAGCTTTACTGATTGATTGATACTGCTGCTTTAATTTTGAGATCCTTTTGTGGGATATTTACGATGTTCATCTCAGGTACTGGTATTTTCAAATCTTCCTAACTACGTTGAGACTACTACCAAGTCATTAGATACTATTTATAATGTATTTGAGACACTGCCTCTGTCTTTGAGAGTGTTTATGACATGCGTGAGACACTTCCTCATGTATTTGAATTCTTCCTGTATTATCGAGATCCTTCTTTTTTTTTTTTTTTTAATCTATGACCTTTCCTGAGGTGATGAAAACTCTTCCTTACTGCATGACCCAACAATTCTACTCCTAGATGGAATTTCCCAAGAGAAATGAAAACTTATGTTCACACAAAAACTTGTTTTCAAATGTTCATTGCAGCAGTATTAATAATAGCCAAAAAGTGGAAACCACCCAAACATCCATCAACTAATACATGGGTAAATAAAATGTGGTATATCCATACAACGGATTATTATTCAGCCATAAAAAGGAATGAAGTACCAATACATGTTACTACCTAGATGGATCTTGAAAACATTATATTGAGAGAAGGGAGCCAGACAAAAAATGCCACATATTGTATGATTCCATTTATGTGGAATGTCCAGAATAGGCAAATCCATAGAGACAAAAAGTATTAATAGATTAGTTGTTACCACTGACTGGGAGTAGGAGGAGTGGGGAATGACTGCTAAGGGGCATGGGGGTTTCTTTCTAGGGTGATGAAAATATTCTGGAGTTAGATAGTGGTGAAGGTTGCACAACCTTGTGTATATTCAAGAAACCACTGAACTGTACACTTACAAGTGGTAATTTTTACTATATGCAAGTTATATATTAATAACAATTATGGCGGGGCATGGTGGCTCACACCTGTAATCCCAGCGCTTTGGGAGGCCAAGGCGAGACCAGCCTGACCAACGTGGAGAAACCTAATAAAAATACAAAATTAGCTGGCCATGGTGGTGCATGCCTGTAATCCCAGCTACTCAGGAGGCTGAGGCAGGAGAATCACTTGAACCTGGGAGGTGCAAGTTGCAGTAAGCCAAGATCACGCCATTGCACTCCAGCCTGGGCAACAAGAGCGAAATTCTGTCTCAAAAAAAAAAAAAATATTCTATTGGCGTGGATGTGGTGAAAAGGGAACACTTCTACACTGCTGGTGGGAATGTAAACTAGAACAACCCCTATGAAAAACAGCATGGAGATTCCTTAAAGAAATAAAAGTGGAACTACCATTTGATCCTGCAATTCCACTACAGGGTATCTACCCAGAGGAAAAGAAGTCATTATATGAAAGATACTTATACATGCATGTTTATCGCAATTCACAATTGCAAAAAATCTGGAACCAGCCCAAATGCCCATCAATCAACGAGTGGACGAAAAAACTGTGGTATATATATGTGATGGAATACTACTCAGCCATAAAAAGGAATATATTAATGGCACTCGCAGCAACCTGGATGGGATTAGAGACTATTATTCTAAGTGAAGTAACTCAGGAATGGAAATCCAAGCATTGTATGTTCTCACTCATAAGTGGGAGCTAAGCTATGAGGATGCAAAGGCATAAGAATGATACAATAAACTTTGGGGACTCAGGAGACAGGGTGGGAAGGGTAAGAGAAATAAAAGACTGCAAATCGGGTTCAGTATATACTGCTTTGGTGATGGGTGTACCAAAATCTGACAAATCACCACTAAAGAACTTACTCATGTAACCAAATACCACCTGTTCTCCAAAAACCTATGGAAATTTAAAAAAATTTTATTACAAAAAAAACCTTCCCAATAACTTTCAACTTTGAAATATTTCCTCACATATTTAAGACCTGTCCTGACTTTTTAAGACCATTAGGAACATGTTTGAGACCTTCCTTGTGTATTAAATAATATTCTCGGCTGGACGTGGTGGCTCATGCCTGTAATCCCAGCACTTTGGGAGGCCAAGGTGGGTGGATCATCTGAGGTCGGGAGTTCGAGACCAGCCTGACCAACATGGAGAAACCCCGTTTCTACTAAAAATGCAGAATTAGCCTGGCGTGGTGGTGCATGCCTGTACTTGGGAGGCTGAGGCAGGAGAATCGCTTGAACCGGGGAGGCAGAGGTTATGGTGAGCTAGGATCATGCCATTACACTTCAGCCTGGGCAACAAGAGCAAAACTCTGTCTCAAAATAATAATAATAATAAATAATAATAATAATAATAATAATAATAATAATAATCTCTACTACTCTAGATACGCCTAGACCATTTTGAGAACATCTTGTCATCTTGGCAACTCTCCAGACTCATCAGAGAAATGTTTCGATGAGTTTGTGATCTTTTCTGACTATTCGAGACTCTTCCTTTTGTTTGAGATTCTTAGTAATTTGAGACCCTCCCTGACGTGGTTCAGACACTTAAGACTTGTTTGAGACTCTTCCTGATGGATTAAGCCTCTTCCTGACACATTGAAATGCTCCCTGTCCAGTTGAGACCATTTCAGTTGTATTTGAGACTCTTCCTGAATTGTTTGAGATGCTTCCTAACATTTGAGACACTTGATGCTGTTGAGACCCTTCCTAACAGACCTGAGAACTTTCCTGAGTATTGGAGGCATTTCCATCCAGTTGGAGACCCGTTGTGATATATTTGAGACTCTTCTTCACTTGTTCAAGACACTTCCTGGTTTGCTGAGACCCTTCCTAATGTGTCTGAGATCTTTTCTGACTATTTGGGGGCTCTTCTGGACATATTTTTGAGCGTTATGGCTTGCTTGACATGCTTTCCCATGTGTTTGAGGTCTTTCCGGACATATTGGAGACTCTTCCTCTGTTTGAAAGCCTTATTGGCTGGACACAGTGGCTCATGCCTGTAATCCCAGCACTTTGGGAGGCCATGGTGGGTGGATCACCTGAGGTAGGAAGTTTGAGGCCAGCCTGACCAACATGGAGAAACCCCATCTCCACTAAAAATACAAATATAAGCCGGGCATGGTGGCACATGCATATAATCCCAGCTACTTGGGAGGCTGAGGCAGGAGAATCGCTTGAATCCGGCAGGCAGAGGTTGCAGTGAGCCAAGATCGTACCACTGCACTCCAGCCTGGGCAATAAGAGTGGAACTCTGTCTCAAAAAAAAAATAAAAAATAAAATAAAATCAAAAGCCTTATTGATTCACTTAAAGTTTTTCTTAGGCCAGGTAGGGTGGCTCATGCCTGTATTCCCAGCACTTTGGAAAGCTGAGGTGGGTGGATTATCTGAGGTCGAGAGTTTGAGACCAGCCTGACCAACATGGAGAAACCCCGTCTCCACTAAAAATACAAAAATTAGCTGGGTGTGGTGGCAGGCGCCTGAAATCCCAGCTGCTCGGGAGGCTGAGACAGAAGAATAGCTTGAATCCAAGAAGCGGAGGTTGCAGTGAGCTGAGATCATGCCATTGCACTCCAGCCTGAGCAACACAGTGAGACTCTGTTTTGAAAAATAAATATATAAATAAAAAAAAATAATAAAGTTATTCTTGACTGCTTTGGGGACTTTCTCAACTTTTTTGGGAAACTACCCAATGTATTTGAGACCCTTTTTATGTAGGTGAAGTAGTTTCTGACATGTTTGAAACCCTTCCTGAGTTATTTGAAACACATTGGAAATCCTTACTATTTGAGCCTTTTTTTTAATGTTTGAGACCGTTTCTGACATATTTGAGACTCTAACATACTGAGACCCTTCTTGACATATTTGAAATCTTTCCTGACTTTTCTGAGACCCTTACTGACATGAGACTCTTTCTGTCTATATGAGACCCTATCAGATACATTAAAATACCACCTGACAAAAGTAAGGTTCTTTCTGAAATGTTTGAGACATTCCATGACTTGTATTCAATTCTTTTTGCATGAATCTCTTCCTGTCTGATTGAGACTTTTCCTGACATATTTGGGACCCTTTGTGACTTGCTTGAACTCCTTTTTACTTGTTGGAGACCCTTTCTGACATATTTAAAACCTTTCTGGCATATTGGAGACCCTTTTCATCTGTTTGAGAACCCTACTGACAAATTTAAAATTCTAAGTATCCTGATATCCTTCTTGACTGGTTTGAGATGCTTCCTGCTGTGTGAATTTCTTTCTTTTTGAGGCATTTTTCACATATTTGAGGCTCAACATATTTGAAGCCCTTGCTGACTCTGAGGCCATTCCTGACATGTTTAGACCTTTCCTGAGTTGCAGAGACCCTTCTTCAAGCAGTTGAAACTCTTTGTCATGTATTTCTGACTCCTCTGAATGTCTCTGAGGCTGTTCCTGACTTGTTTGTCACATTCCTGAAGTATTCTAGAGTCCTCCTCTGTGTTTAAGACCCTTCCTGGCCCATTTAAAATTCTGCTTGACAAATATTAAATCTGTTCTGACATGTTTGAGACACTTCCTGAGTTGTTTGAGACTGTTCCTGACAGATTGGAGGCCTTTCTTGTCTGTTTGAGACCCTTGCTGAGATCATTACAACTCTTTTTGGGAGTTCTTCTGGAATGGCATCACGAGGAGCTTTGCACACCTGCTTCTCCTCGAAACTGTGATATTTATTTTTAAAACCACCATTTAAAGTATCTGGAAATGGTCCTAAGAGCATAGAGCAAATAAAGAAACATTCGTTCGAGAAAATCTACTAAAACTTGGTAAGAACAGTGACAGTCTAGTGGTGTTTGAACCACAAGCTTACTCCCTCTCTCCCCTTTCCTGCTTAGCAGATGGACATTCTACTCCAGGCAGGGGCAGCCAAGGACTCAGGGCTCCCTCTCTCCCAGTCTCCCAATCAGAGTCTACTATATGTTCCCAGGAAGGGCAGAACTTCAGCATTTATTATTCCATCCCCTAGGTACCTGTTGCAGAGGTGTTCCAGGTGAGTGAGGCTGAGAGAAAAGGCTCCAATCTTCCACATGGCCCTCATTCCTTGAGTGTAGACTACCTCATGTGCATTGCATTGAGAACACTGGAGCCCTGATCACGCTTACCTCAGCTTGTTAGTATGGCAGAGGTTCCATGCAAGAAGAGGCACACAAAATAGACAAGAAACTATCCCCACTACGCTCCCCCTAGCCCCTGCGCAGTGCCCAGCTCCTAAAGTGGAGGTGTTACTCAGAGAGAAGTCTGCCAATCTCCCTTCTCCAAGCTTAAGCCACAGCTCCAAAATTTTGCCCAGAAGTGTTATAGGAAAGGGGTCCCGATCCAGATCCCCAGAGAGGGTTCTTGGATCTCATGCAAGAAAGAATTCAGGGCGAGTCCATATAGTAAAGTGAAAGCAAGTTTATTAAGAAAGTAAAGGAATAAGGCTGGGCGGGTTGGCTCATGCCTGTAATTCCAGCACTTTGGGAGGCCGAGGTGGGCGGATCACAAGGTCAGATCATCAAGACCATCCTGACTAACACAGTGAAACCCCGTCTCTATTAAAAAACAAAAAAAGAAAGTAAAGGAATAAAAGAATGGCTACTCCATAGACAGAACAGCGCTGAGAGCTGCTAGTTGCCCATTTTTATGGTTATTTCTTGATGGTATGCTAAACAATGTGTGGATTATTCACGCCTCCACTTTTTAGACAATATAGGATAACTTTCTGACGTTGCCATGGCATTTGTAAACTGTCATGGCACTGGTGGAAGTATAGCAGTGAGGATGACCAGAGGTCACTCTTGTCGCCATTTTAGTTTTGGTGGGTTTTAGCAGGCTTTACTGCACCTGTTTTATCAGCAAGATCTTTATGACCTGAACTTTTGCCAATCTCCTATCTCATCCTGTGATTTAGAATGCCTTAGCCATCTGGGAACACAGCCCAGTAGGTCTCAGCCTCATTTTACCCAGCTCCTATTCAAGATAGAATTGCTCTGGTTCACATGCCTCTGATAGAGGGACAGGCATGCCATAAAACAGAGGATTCTGAAGCTCTTCCCAAAGCAACTACCTTTATTTGAAACATATTGTGGGGAAGTTAAAGCCTAAGGAAGCTCTCAAGAACAATGGAGGTTTTGGTGGAATGCAATTAAGAGGAGACTGAGAAGGCCAGGTGCAGTGGCTCACGCCTATAATCCCAGCACTTCAGGAGGCCAAGGCAGGAGGATTGCTTGAGCTCAGGAGTTCAAGACCAGCCTGGGCAACATGGTGAAACCCTGTCTTTACAAAAATACAAAAATTAGCCGGGCGTGGTGATGTGTGCCTGTAATCCCAGCTACTTGGGAGGCTGAGGCAGGAGAATAGCTTGAACCCAGGAAGCGGAGGTTGCAGTGAGCTGAGATCACGCCACTGCACTCCAACCTGGAAAGCAGAGTGAGACTGTCTCAAAATGAATACATTGATTAAATAAATGAAATAAACCATAGACCAACTAGTTTACCAGTGAGAACCAGGGAAAGTGACAGCTAAAAGTAGCCCTATTAGAGTCAGAACAAACCTCAAACACTGACCTCAACAATTATCATTGTAAAGGAGTCTGAATTTAATGGGATCAGCCTGGGGAACAATTTATGCCCTAGACCATTGTTGAAAGCAATAGAGCAATCAGCCAGTAATTAGTGGAACTTAACAGCTGGGTGTGATCAGGGACAGAGATAGAGCCCTGCTAAAACCACTTTCATCCCAGGGTGACTGCTCTTGCCCTAGACTTTGCTCTCTGAAGAATGACATTAAGGGACTTCATGCTGCAGAGGAAATAGACTTCACTAAAATAATCCAGCCAGTAACTAAGCAAATAAACAAGCAAATAACAATAACAAGCCCTGGGACAAAGGGACTAGTACCTAGAGTTACTATGATACATAAAATGTCCAGTTTTCAACAAAGAAAATTACAAGACATACAAAGAAACAGAAAAGTGTGATTCATACATCAGGAAAAAAGGAAACAGAGACTGAGAACAACCAGATGTAAGGTTTAATGGGAAAAAAATCTACTTGGTAGCCATTACAAATATAGTCAAAGAATTAAAGGAAATCATGGTTAAAGAGGGAAAGGAACGTATGATGACAGTGTCCCATCAAATAAGAAATATCAGTAAAGAAATAGAAGTTATGAAAAAGAACAAAACGAAATGGAAATTCCAAAGTTGAAAACTACAATTGAAATGAAAAATTCACTAGAGGAGCTCAAAAGTAGATTTGAACTGAGAGAAGAAATAATCAGTTAACTTGAAGATAGATCAATGGAGATTATGCAGTCTAAAGAACAAAGAGAAATAGAATGAAGAAAAATAGAGCCTCAGAAATGTGGTCCACCACTGAGCACACTGAGCCAATGTACTAGGAATACAAGAAGGAGAGGAGATAAAGGAGCAGAAAAAATATTCCAAGAAGTAATGGCTGAAAAATTACTAAATTTGATGAAAACCTTATACATATAGGAAACTCAATGAATTCCAAATAGGATAAATGAAAAGTGATCCACAAACAGACATATCCAGCAAAAATGCTGAAAACCAAAGAAAAGGAGAAAATCTTGAAAGTGGCAGGTAATGGCTGGGGGCAGTGGTTCATATCTGTAATCCCAGCACTTTGGGAGGCTGAGGTGGGCAGATCATTTGCGGAGTATGAGACTAGCTTGATCAACATGGTGAAACCCGATCTCTACTAAAAATACAAAAAAATTAGCTGGGCATGGTGGTGCATGTCTGTAGTCCCAGCTACTTGAGAGGCTGAGGCAGGAGAATCCCTTGAACCTGGGAGGCAGAGGTTGCAGTGAGCCAAGATTGCACAACTGCACTCCAACCTGGGTGACAGAGCAAGACTCTGTCTCAAAAAAAAAAAAAAAAAGTGGCAGGTTAAAAAAAAAAAGTGGCCGGTAAAAAAAAAAATCGCTGAGCACAACGGCTCGCCAGTAATCCCAAGACTTTGCGAGGCTTAGGTGAGAGGATTGCTTGAAGCCAGGAGTTTGAGACAAGCCTAGGCAACATAGGCAGATCCTGTCTCTACAAAAAATTTTAAAAATTTGCAGAACACGGCAGTGCGTGCCTGTAGTCCCAACTAATTGGGAGGCTGAAGTGGGAGGATGGCTTGAGCCCAGAAGGTAGGCTGTAGTGAGCTTTGATCATGCCACTGCACTCCAACTTTAGCAACAGAGCAAGAATGTGGAGAAAAGGGAACAGTTATCCTGTTGGTGGGAATAGTACAACCTCTATGGAAAACAGTATAGTGATTTCTCAAGAACTAACAATAGAATTACCTATGATCCAGAAGTAATTTGGGAATCTACCCCAAGCAAAATAAATAATTATATCAAAAAGATATGTGGACCGGGTGCAGTGGCTCACGCCTGTAATCCCAGCACTTTGGGAGGCCAAGGTGGGTCCATCACCTGAGGTAGGAAGTTTGAGACCAGCCTGGCCAACATGGTGAAACCCCTTCGCTACTAAAAATATAAAAATGTGTTGGGTGTGCTGATGAGCGCCTGTAATCCAAGCTATTTGGGAAGCTGAGGCAGGAGAATCACTTGAATCCGGGAGGCGGAGGTTGCAGTGAGCCGGGATTACACCACTGTACTCCAGTCTGGGGAACAGAGTGAGACTATGTCTCAAAAAAAAAAAAAAAAAAAAAAAAAAAAAAAAAAACGCACAATGGGTATTTTACAGTAATGGGCAGGGGGGCAAAGTGGTAAAAATGAAAAAAAGAGTTGAAACACAATGA
>CAUYQU010011094.1:0-10508 GCA_963574635.1 Cheracebus regulus
CCTCCGGCGCCGCGTCAAGCTCCATTCTTTTACACTTCGACGCCTTCGGTTCACCGTATAGACAAGGAAAGATTTTTACAATCAAGGTGCAGACAATCTACGGCATACTGATTTATAAAATAAAAGTGATATGTGTGAATATTAATGAATATGTATATATATATATATATATATATATATATATATATATATATTCTAAGCATAAAATATGGGATTTTTGTTGGTTTTTGGTTTTTTTTGAAACGGTCTTGCTCTGTCACCCAGGCTGGAGTGCAATGGCACAATCTCGGCTCATGCAACCTCTGCCTCCGAGGTTCAAGCAATTCTCCTGCCTCAGCCTCCTGAGTAGCTGGGACTACAGGCGCACACCACCACGCCCAGCTAATTGTTTGTATTTTAGTAGAGACGGGGTTTTGCTGTGTTGCCCAGGCTGGTCTCAAACTCCTGACCTCAGATGATCCATCCACCCGCCTCTGCCTCCCAAAATGCTAATATGTTTAGCTAACAATGTTGACTGCTACAGAGTGGAATTGGCTGGCAGGACTTTTCATGTTTTACTTTATACACTTCTGTATTGGCTGAAATTTTACAATGAATGTGGATTTTCATAATTAAAAGTATTAAAAACAAAAATGTTTTCCAAAATTGATCCTAACTTTGGTTTACACCCATGATGTCAGTTTCAGGCATGAGCCCCCTCACATGGGAATCAGGTCTGCTCACCTTGCTTTGTAGGGGTCCAGCACAAACATACACCTAAATTGGCAAAGCAGGCAGATGCAAAGAGCTTTGGCAGAATGTCTCCTGCCCCTCCTCCCAGCCTCAGGGCTGTGTAA
Organism: Cheracebus regulus; assembly: GCA_963574635.1. NCBI lineage: Eukaryota > Metazoa > Chordata > Mammalia > Primates > Pitheciidae > Cheracebus > Cheracebus regulus. The sequence continues at coordinate 837 of CAUYQU010011094.1, forward strand.
TGGCAAGCGCAAATTAAAAATAAGCGGCTTATTTCCCTCTGTTGAAAATAAGGGAAGAAACTTCTCCCTTATTTCCCTCCCTGAAAATAAGGGAAGAAAAATTTATGAGTTCTTGCCAGGCATGGTGGCTTATGCCTGTAATCCCAGCAATTTGAGAGTCCAAGGCAGGCAGATCACCTGAGGTCAGGAGTTCGAGACCAGCCTGACCAACATGGAGAAACCCTGTCTACTGAAAATACAAAATTAGCCAGGCATGGTGGCACACGCCTGTAATCCCAGCTCCTCGGGAGACTGAGGCAGGAGATTACTTGAACCCAGGAGGCAGAGGTTGCGGTGAGCCAAGATCGCACCACTGCACTCCAGCCTGGGCACAAGAGCGAAACTCCTTCTCAAAAAAAAAAAGAAAGAACGAAAATGTATGAGTTCTTTCTCTGTCTCTTTGAATTATATATAAATCTTTTTAAATGTTAACTAATCCTCTGAACAGCATTACAACCCAGGAATGTCTTTCTTAAGGACCTGGGAAATATCTCTTTGAAATCATCAAGGAAGACAGCCTCTATTTCCCAGTCTTGGTGGGAGGGGAGGAACCTAACTTCAGAACATCTTGCTCCTAAACTACCTCCTGTTATAAAGATATGTAAAGTTTATTTTTCCTTTGGGTAAAGTCAATTAGAACAGATGATTCACCCCAATTACCAAGTGAACTGAGGATGAACTGTGGGTGAGAAGTGGAGTTGTCAAGTCCTTTTACTTGAGGACTAGCTGTTGTTTATCTTGAGGAAAATGTATGCAATTAATTTTATTAATATGTTTATCTTTATAAAAGGGTGAAATTTCTGTCTTTGCAATCTTTTTAGAAGATGCCTGTGATGAGCATTATATTCTGGTTTAATGTTTACTCAATAATAAAACTATTTTCTTTCTTTCCTACCATTATGGGGCAGTTTTCTGGGCTGGGAATAGATTTTTTTTTTTTTTTTTCTGAGACAGAGTCTTGCTCTGTCGCCCAGGCTGGAGTGCAGTGGTGCGATCTTGGCTCATTTCAACCTCGGCTTCCTGGGTTCCAGGAATTCTCCTGCTTCGATCTCCCGAGTAGCTGAGACTACAGGAAGGTGCCACCACACCTGGCTAATTTTGTATTTTTTAGTAGAGACAAAGTTTCGCCATATTAGCTGGTCTTGAACTCCTGACCTCATGATCTGCCCGCCTCAGCCTCCCAAAGTGCTGGGATTACAGGCGTGAGCCACTGCACCCAGCCAGGACTTTTAAATTATATTTCCCAACAGCTACAGAGTGCCAGACCCTTGTACACCAAGGCCACCCCGACCCCCTAGGTTCTACATGCTGCATCCTGGAGAAACTCTCTGGAGCTACTGGGAGAGTAAATGGAGGCCACAGGCAGATGTAGGCTGTGGAGGCCACAGATATATTAAAGAATAAAAATTATATCACAGACTATAGAGGTCTGTGACACTTTGACATGCTCCCCCAATCCCCAGACTTTCTGGGACTGGACCACTGGCCATCTGTAAGGCTCTGATTTCTAAGGAGTTTATAGAAGAAGTTTCTACCTCCCACTTGGTCTTGGAACTAGAATGAGTGTAGAAGTGGGAGCAAGTACAGACAGCTATAGCAAAGTGTGCAAGCAGATGAACTTTGCCCTCATTGCCCCCTTCCCCGTATTACCATTTCCCAATGCTCACTGCCCCTCAGGGTGTCCTCCCAGTGCCTGCAGGCTTCTTCCATTTTTCTAAGGGGCTAGACTGCTTTATTTAGTGGAAGTAGCCCAACCCAAATCCAAGCTAAAATTTACGTTTTCAAAAAGACTTTGCTAAACTGCACATATTTTCACTTTATTTAGTACATACTAATTGAGCATATCTGGTGTGTGAAACACTGATATACGTTTCTGGGAGAAAGGGTAGGAGATCCCCAAATTAATATCATGCAGTCTTTGCACTAAAAGGGATTTGCTGTCTCTTGGGGAAGATGTTACAGGTAGTTAGGCAGGGTAGGAGAGGGCTCTCCCCAACCCACTAGGAATGTCAGGTGATGGTTTGGCATTTGTCACATTGCCTCTGTAAAAGTGATAAATTGGCAGCAAGGAGAGGCCATTATCCTGAGTGTCCACACCTGTTGCCTGTTGCACTAAAGCGTTAATTGAATGCAGATGCCGGAAAGAAGCAACTTCCTGGGCATGCACAGTAAGAGACAAAATGGCAGAGTATGACCTCCCAGGAGCACTCCACCGGAAAAGGGAAGAAAGACTCAGATGGGCATGCGTACAACGTCCTTAAACACACTGTGCACACTCACTTCCCAAGGGTAAGGGGGGCACTGAACATGCAGGCAGCCCACCGTAAGGGGAGAATCATGAGAAAGGGACCAGCCTATAAAGTTCTAGGATCAAGGTTAAACACTGCACTTGACCTCGGCCCGCTTGGGTCTCTTCCAAACGTACTTTCCTTTCTTTCCCGTTCTAAAGCCTTTTTAAATAAACTTCCACCTCTGCTCTGAAACTTCCCACGGTCTCTTTTTCTGCCTCCTTTATGCCCCTCAGTCAAATTCTTTCTTCCGAGGAGGCAAGAATTGAGATTGCTGCAAAGACGTATAGATTCACCTCGGGTAACTCAGTTGCCTTTCACTGCTAACATATTTGGTGCTGTGAGACTCAGATGTTTGCCACCCCTAACACACCAACCCCACGAAGCATGAAAAGGCCTGTAAGAAGGAAGTGTTTGCTGTGGGCTGAAAATGGAACCACCAGGCTAAGTGTTCCCTAGTGGAAACTTGAACGTATGTTGCTGGTTTTAAATTCAAACTTAGAAGCTTTTGGTCAGTGGTTTGAAAGACTTCTGAGAGAGTCTATGAGTCCCCAAATGTTTTAAGTGAAACTGAAACATTTCTGGTAGAGAGAGCATGAGTTCTGAGGCCATCTCAGAGTCCTACATAGGGAAACACAGAGGTCTAGCTTCTTCCTCTCCACTAATCTGACCCTAGAGACTCATAGAAGTCTCCATAGAAGACTGGGCCTCATAGCCTAACTGCTTTGCCAGATGTACAGTAACAGTAGGCTTCCTCTAGAAGTACAAGGTGTTCTCACAAGCCCTACTAGCCAAAGAGTCTAAATCTTGGGGCTTGGGGTCCACTCAAAGAAGCAGGGTCGCCGGGCGCGGTGGCTCACACCTGTAATCCTAGCACTTTGGGAGACCGAGGTGGGTGGATCACCTGAGGTCAGGAGTTCAAGATCAGCCTGGCCATCATGGTGAAACCCCATCTTTGAAAAAAAAAAAGAAGAAGAAGAAGCAGGGTCTTTGGCACATGCAAGACATCTTCAGTTTCTACAGCTCCCATTCCTGGCCTGCAAAACCCCCAACAGCGCTCCATTTACCTGAGCTCACCTTTCATTGTCTGTTCTCATAGGATCTGGTTTTCCACTTTGGGAGGATTGTCCACTTGCTTAGACTTGAAAATGTTATATGAAATTTCAAGGTTGGAAGAACTGAGAGACTGAATATAAAAGTGGACAACAGGTTGGGTGCGGTGGCTCATGACTGTAATCCCAGCACTTTGGGAGGGTGAGGCAAGTGGATCACCTGAGGTCAGGAGTTTGAGACCAGCCTGACCAACAGGAGAAACCCCGTCTCTATTAAAAATACAAAATTAGCCAGGCATGGTGACGCATGCCTGTAGTCCCAGCTACTCGAGAGGCTGAGGCAGGAGTATCGCCTGAGCTGGGCAGGCGGAGGTTGCAGAGGCAGGCGAAGGTCACGCAACTGCACACTAGCTTGGGCCATGAGAGTGAAACAACATCTCAAGAAAAAAAAAAAACTGGACAACAGCCAGACCATATATGACAACAGAACTCTGACTCAGAAACTCCAAAGGAACCCTCAAGGGAAGCCAAATCACAATCAAACCTCTGAGGCACTTGGTCCAAAATGGGCAGCACTTGTTTCTGACTGCCCCTTTCCTGTTTTTTGAAACCCACCTTTCCTTCCACACTTTTTTCCAACTCAAGACCAGAGAAAGCCAGATATGATTCCCAAACCATCCCCTAAGATGTCCTGCTTCTAGTTTTCTCACCTCCAGCTTCTCCATGCCAAAACCCTCTAGTCAAGGAATACCCAGGGCTTCCCTTTTTTTTCGACTATGAAGCTTTCCACTTCCCTGCTTGCCTTTGATTCTCTGCCAAATGCAAGTGATGGTGGCTGACTCCCCTGATATAGCCCGTTCTGAATAAGCGGCCTCTGTGTTCATTTGAGTGGTCTTCATTTATATCCGCAAAACTCTGCAGCAGTTCCTTAGGTATGCATGTGTCCTTCTAACCAGTTTCATGCAGAGCACAGGGGTTAATTTAGCAAAGTGGATGCTGCAGCACTAGCAGCCAAGCAGGACAGGAAATTAAGCCTCAAAGATTCTGATGACATTGAAAAGCTGGTTTGCACTGAGCTGAACCATTGGCCCAGAGGACGGTCAGTTAAGCATCCCAGGCAGTGTTTGGGCACCAAGAATTCAGACTAGGAGTGTGGTTAAAAACAGATTCTTTCCAGTTGTATGGAGCCAGAAAAGGGGAGAAGCTAGGTTTGGTGTAGAGAGAGTGAACTTTGTAATCAAGCTGCTTTTTGGTCACAAAAATCTAAGACCTTCTCAAGATAGTTCAATAAAAAGGGATCTGATTTACAGGTTCAATCAAAACATATCAAATCCAGGAACAGGAATCAAAACTATTACCAGCTCCAGGCCTAGGAAGTCATGAGAGAGGACGACTCTTTGGGCTGTGCCTCTGCAGCTGAGTGGGCTCTCATCTGTCTCTTCTGTTTTTCTATATACGTCAACTCCATTCTCTCTGATGAGCAGACTGATTCCCTCTAATTACTCATCAGCTTACACCTGGCACCCAAAGTGGCCACTCCAGCCACCAAGCCTATTTCTGCTTCCAGGGGAAGCATCACACTTGTGTGGAATAATCTCTGTGTTTTTTGCTTCAATTTATTAAAAAAGTGGTATCTGTCTGCACAGCTCATCTGGTCCAGCCAAGCCACACAGGTCATAGGTCATTGGCTAGTCTCTTAGGTGTGCATATGTCCCTACTGGTGATGGGTTATGCCTTCAGTCAGATTATCAAACCATGGATCAGTCATTAGTGACTAGGGGAACAGGGCCATGTCTTACATAAAGACACAAACATGTTGGATATTATGAACATGTTCTATTACGGAAAGCAATATTATTAAATAACACAGATGATGACATACACCCATCACAATCATTGCATATGCCCACTAGGAAAAAAATGAATTACAGGATATGATAGTGTATTAGAGAATAATGAAGGTTATTTCTAAAAAGATCCTGTAGAGGATGGAAAGAAAGAGGGTCCATGCAGAGAAGTCCAGGAAGGACTTCCTGTCAAGATGATGGAACAGTTGTGATCGAGATCCATGAGGAAATGGGCCAAACATGTCAGGACTTCTAGGAGGAAATGGCTGCATGGCCCTTCCATTCTTACAATATTCAGTGTGGGTGGGACTTAGAGATCATCAAGTCCAGCCCTGTTGCACTTCAGCTGGGAGTACTGAGGGTCAGAATGGCTGGTGACACAGCTGTGGTCACAGATTAAAGTTAGAACCAAGGCCAGAGTCCAAGTCTCTGTCTCTACAGCAGTCTTTCCACTAGAGACTATTCAGAATTCCTTAGCCAGCTCACTCTTTCACGAAGGCAGCTCCTCTCTTTCTAACACTGGGGCTTTACACAATAGATACGTGGTGGAGAAGAGCAAGCCCCTCCTTGGTGGTCTTTTTTGGAGGACAAACTGCTCCTCAGCACTGCCCTCATCTTCTTTTCTAAAACTCCTCGAACCCTGACCCACACACCCCTGAGGACTCCCTGCATTGTGTCATTCCTCAGTGTATATATAAAAGGGTTGAGGAATGGAGTCACCACACTGCTCAGGACTGAAGGGACCTTGTTGATCTCCAGATATTCTTTCTGGGAGGGGGTCACATAGATAAATACAGTGATGCCACTAGAAATGATGACTGTGGTCACGTGGGAAGCACAGGTATTAAAGGCCTTCTTCCTTCCACTTGCAGAAGGAATGCACACTACTGTCAAGACGATGTACATGTAGGAATATGCCACGAGGACTATGCAGCACAGGATGACCACGGAAGAAAGCATAAAATCCATCAGCTCGATGGCAGTGGTGTCTGCACAGGCCAGGGCCAGCAAGGGTCCAGTGTCACAGAAGAAGCGGTTAATGACGTTAGAGCCACAGAAGGGCAGCTGGGAGATGAGGATGGTTGGAAAGAGCACAGAAAGGAAGCCTCCTACCCAAGAGAACACAACAGTCCCAATGCAGACGGGAGGTCTCATGATGGTGGTGTATCGCAGGGGGCAGCAGATGGCGGCATAGCGGTCATAGGGCATGACCGTTAGCAGGAGGAACTCAACTGTGCCCAAGAAGAAGTAGAAATAGCACTGGGTGATACATCCGGCAAAGGAGATGGTTTTATCCCCAGATCCTAAGTTGGCCAACACTTTTGGAGAGATGACTGAGGTGAAAAGGATGTCCAGGGTGGAGAGGTTGCACAAGAAGAAGTACACGGGGGTGTGGAGGCGGGAGCAGGACAGCACGGTGGAGATGATGAGCGGGTTCCCCAGAAGAGTCAGCAGGAACGTGGGCAACAGAAGCACCAGGAAAGGCAGCTCCGCCTCCCTGCTCAGGGGAAACCCCAGCAGAACAAACTCAGTCACCGCTGCAGTCCCGTTCCCCACAGGCCTGGTGGCCCTGGCTCAATTCTTCTAACAGAACAAATGGAGATGACACTTAGGAGAGTGCTCAGTGTGTGAAACCTTATGGCTGCTCACTAGAAAAATCTAAACGTAGAACATGATGACTGCCAGTTAGACATGTAATCCAAGTTTAGCTTGGCTTTCAATTATTTGCCTATCAAAATGGACAAGATTTTTGAAAATAATAATGTTCACTGTTAGCAAGGGTGTCCTGAGACCTACACTGTCATATGAACTTTCTAAAAGATTATTTAGCGATGTGTATCAAAAACCTTAAAATTGAGCACATTCTTAGATTCAGAATTGTACTTCCATCCTGAGGAAGCAGTCATGAATATGTTAAATTTTGCCACAAGAATATTCACCACAGAGTTTTTTTTACAATAATGAAAATTTGGTAACAACTTAAATATCCAGAAATGAGGGATGAAATAAACAAATTATGGTACCTTTAAGCAATAACACATTATGTAGCCATTACAAATTATATTTTATAGTAACATGTGAATGACAAAACATTCAAAATGTATTATTAAGTTTTAAAGCATTATTTATGTTTTTTGTTTGTTTTTGTTTCCTTTTTGGGGGGGGGTCAGAGTTTCACTCTGTCACCTAGGCTGGAGTGCAATGGTGTAATCTCTGCTCACTGGAAGCTCCGCCTCCTGGGTTCAAGCCATTCTCCTGCCTCAGCCTCCCAAGTAGCTGGGATTACAGGTGCGTGCCACCACACCTGGCTAATTTTTTGTATTTTTAGTAGTGACAGGGTTTCACCGTGTAAGCCAGGATGGTCTCAATCTTCTGACCCATGATCTGCCTGTCTCAGCCTCCCAACATGCTGGGATTACAGGCATGAGCCACCATGCCTGGCTAAGTATTTGTTATTATTACGTCTTTTGTTTGTTTGCTTTTTGTTTTTTTGAGATGGAGTCTCGCTCTGTCACCAGGCAGGAGTACAGTGGCATGATCTCAGCTCACTGCAACCTCCATCTCCTAGGTTCAAGCAATTCTCCTGCCTCAGCCTCCCAAGTAGCTGAGACTTTTTTTTTTTTTTTTTTAAGTGCATAAGAGGTTTTTATTTTTCCCAGGCTGGCCTCTCATAGCCTCACCTCCTCAAGTGCCAGGACAACAGGACTGAGCCACTGTGCTCCCTATTATTAGGTTTTAAGTGTTTTTAAAGCAAGTTATAAACTTCTAGTGACATTGTGATGCCATTTTGGGGGAGAGATGTAAATTAGCAAAGGTCCTAGAGTAGCCAAGAAGACATTGCTGAAGAAGAAAGTCAGGGGAAGGGGCACGCCTTGGCAGATATTGAGACATATAAAATTAGAATAATTAAGGCAAGATGATATTGGCACAAATATACATAAAAAAGACCAATGGAACAAAATACAGAGCCAAGAACAGACCCACATGGATGTGGAGCAGTGATGTGTCAGAAGTGAAAGAGGCTGGTATTGCTGCCTGCCCACATGGGAAAAAGTACAATTGATTCCCAACCTCATATGAGACACTAACATCCACTCCAGATGAACAAAAACCTTACATGTAATAATCAAAACTTTCAGAACAAAAGATAGAAGAATGTTGTTTTTAGCCTTAGACTAGAAAAGCACCTACTAAAGAAGACCCAAAAAGTACTAAACAGAAAAGAATATATTAATAAATGAAACTATGGGAGAGAGATCCACGATGGCCAATTAGCAACAGCTCAGGAATGTAGCTCCCAGTGAAAGCACAGAGAACGAGTGGACACCGCACTTTCCAACGAATTTTTTTGCCCACAGACTGGGAGATTCCCGGCAGAGGAGCCACACGGGTCGCCAGCACGACTCTTTTGGCTGGCGCGGCTGTTTTGCCGGTGCCCCAGCGCGGCACTTCCCGGTGCGGAGTATACGGAGGGACGGGCTCGGCTGGTCCCATCCCCACAAGGAAAACAGCAATTGGAAGCACTGAGGACTGAGAGTTTCACAGCAAGCACAGCAAACCCGGGAAGGTCTGGCTCTGTGGGGAATGGGCATCCGCCAAAGGAAAACTAAGAAACAAAAAAACTTCATCACCGGGCGGAGAGAGATCCAAGATGGCCGCATAGCAGCAGCTCAGGATTGTACCTCCCAGTGAAAGCGCAGAGAGTGAGTGGATGCCGCAACTGCAGACAAATTTTTGATACCCACAGACTGGGAGATTCCCAGCGAAGGAGCCACACAGGTCGCCAGTGTGACTCTTTTGGCCAGCGCGGCGCTTCTCGGTGCGGAGTATACGGGACTGAGTGCCCTTTTAGTCGGGCTCGGCTGGTCCCATCCCCGCAAGGAGAATAGCAATTGGAAGCGCTGAGGACTGACAGCAAGCACAACTGAAACCGGGAAGGCCCAGCTCTGTGGGGAAGGGGCACCCCCCAAAGGAAAACTAAGAAACAGAAAAAACTTCGTAACCAACAAGCCGGACGTCCACTCAGAGACCCAATCTGAAAGTCGGCAATTACAAAGACGACAGTTGGATAAATCCACAAAAATGGGAAGAAACCACTGCAAAAAGGCTGAGAACACCCGAAATCAGAATGCCTCTCCTCCTACAGGGGATCGCACCTCCTCATTAGCAAGGGAACAAGACCTGACCGATAATGAGTGTGATGATCTGTCAGAATCAGGCTTCAGAAGGTGGATAATAAGAAACTTCTGTGAGATAAAAGAATATGTTCTAACCCAATGCAAAGAAACTAAGAACCTTCAAAGAAGATTTAATGAAATGCTAACGAGAATGGACAACTTAGAGAAGAATATAAGTGAATTGATGGAGCTGAAAAACACAACACGAGAACTTCATGAAGCATGCACAAGTTTCAACAGCCGAATTGACCAAGCAGAAGAAAGGATA
>CAUYQU010011095.1:0-24143 GCA_963574635.1 Cheracebus regulus
CCCAACACCACGCCCGGCTAATTTTTTGTATTTTTTTAGTAGATATGGGGTTTCACCATGTTGGCCAGGCTGGTCTTGAATTCCTGACCTCAAGTGATCTGCCCACCTCGGCCTCCCAGAGTGCTGGGATTACAGGCATGAGCCACCACGCTCAGCCTAGTTGTAATCGTTCTTTTTTTTTTTTTTCTTTTTTTTTTAAAATTTTTTTTTTTTTTTTTTTTTTTTTTTAATATTTTGTTTCACCATGATGGCCAGGCTGGTCTTGAACTCCTGACCTCAGGTGATCCACCCACCTCAGCCTCCCAAAGTGCTAGGATTACAGGCGTGAGCCACCACGCCCGGCGCAATCGTTCTTTATATATTCTAGAAAGAATTCACTTATACATGTATGATTTGTAAAAATTGAGAGTTTTAGATTTTACTGAGATGGGAAGCAATTGGAGGATTTTGAGCAGGGAAGTGATATTATTTGACTTAAGCTATTTATTTATTTATTGAGATGGAGTTTCATTCTGTTGCTCAGGCTGGAGTGCAATGGTGCAATCTTGGCTCACTGTAACCTCCCTCCAAGTAAGGAGGAAGGAGGCCAGAGTGGAGACAGAGAAATTAGTCAGGAAGCTGTTGCAATAACCCAAGTAAGGAAGAATGGTGGATCGGACCACCGACCAGGATGGTTAGAAGTGGTCAGATTCTGGATATATTTTGGAAGTAGAGCCAACAGAATTTACTGAAGGGTTGGATGTGGGGTGTGAGAGTAAGAGGAATCAAGGATGATTACCAGATTTTTGCTCTACGAAACTAAGGTGGCAAAGACTTAGACCCCTAAGGGGATGCTCAAAAGTCCTTTATATTTTGACATGCCTATTAGTCATCCAGTAGAGACATGGGGAAAGAAGTTGGATGTATGTTTCCTGAATTCTAAATCTGAGTGACAGAAGGTTGATGTATGAGTTTGGAGGCTTGGAGAGAGTTTGGAACTGGAGTCATCAGCATGTAGACTGGTTTAGTAATGGGACTGACTAGGATCACTTATGCAGGACAAAGGTGTTCAAGGACTGAGTATTTTGGTTATTTGTTGCTCAGTAACAAACCATCCTAAAACATAATGGCTTAAAATATCACTACTATTTCTTACAATCCTATGGGTCAGGAATTTGAACAGGCCTCTGCTGTTCCAGTGTAATCCCTGTGACATGAGCTGGGCTACTCTGCTGCCCTGAGCTGGCTAGAGACCCAAAGGAGCTTTCACTCACATGTCTGGTGCCTTGGTGCACTCTATATGGCCTCTCTCTCTTCCTCATTCAGGAGTCTAGCTCAAGCTTTCTTGTGACACGGTGGCTGCTTCCCTAAGCAAAAGCAAACGCTACCAGACCTCTGGAAGGTTAACCAGGAACTGCATTCTGTTGGTCAAAACAAGTCATGCAACAAGCCCTGATTAAAGGGGAGAGGAAATAGATTCTACCTCTTCATGGATAGAGTGTCATGTATACACTGGGAGGGAAAGACTTCATGAGCACCATCTTTGGAGACCATCTACCCATTGAGCCCTGGGGCATTCCAGTATTTAAAGGACAGAAAGATGAGAAGTTTTCAGTAGAGAGAATTTGAAATTGTGGCCAACAAAGTAAGAGAAAGACAAGCTCTGAGGACTTTAGCCTTCACCTTACTCTACTTCCTATATGTAGACATTATTATATATTTCTCCTGTTGCTTTTCTGGCAGACCAGAGCAATGCTAAAAGAAGGTGCGTCTATGGGAAGGAGAAGGGAGGATGAAGAGAAGTGGGCTAAAGGTTACAAACATATTGTAAGACGGAAGGAATCAATTCAATATTTGATACCAGAGCAGGGTAACTATACTTAACAAAAATACTCAGGTGACCAACCCCCTAAATACCCTGACTTGATCACTATACATTATATACATTTAGCAAAATTTCACATGTACCCCATAAATTTGTACAAATAATAATGAAAAAGGTCTGTCCAGTGTGGCCACAGTCTGGGACCAAGTGAAAAATGTTAAGGGTTGAAGAATCTTTACCCTGCAAGTTAGAGGAAGAATTTCTTCTCAGTCTTCAATGTAAAGAACTGAAAAATATGACTTTTTCACATTTTTGCTGAAATGGTACAAAAGGCAGGAAGAGAAAGTGCTGCTATAGCTAGGAAAGGTCACCAAACCCCAGCAGCTGCTGTGAGTTGTCCTCTCAGACAGGGACTCATCATTTTGGAAAAAGTTGATCTGTTTTTCAGTCCTATGCTAGTTCAGTCTAGAATAGTCCAGAAATAGAATAGGCTCCCTGTGTTCTTTTTTGTTTATTTCCCAAAGTGGATACTTTGAAATTATAAAGGTAGCTCATTTTTAGCTAAAACTTTTGGGTAATACAAAAAAGGAAATGAAGTACAAAGAAAGTGGAACGCAAAAAAAAAAAAAAAAAAAGCCCGGGCGTGGTGCCTCATGCCTGTAATCCCAGTACTTTGGGAGGCCTAGGTGGGTGGATCACCTGGGGTCAGCAGTTCAAGACCAGCCTGGCCAACATGTCGAAACCTCGTCTCTACCAAAAAAAAAAAAAAGCCTGAGTGAGGTGGCTCATGCTTGTAATTCCAGCACTTTGGGAACCCAAGTCAGGCAGATCAAGAAGTCAGGAAATTGAGACCATCCTGGCCAACATGGTGAAACTCCGTCTCTACTGAAATACAAAAAATTAACTAGGTGTGGTCCTAGCTACTTGGAAGCCTGAGATAGGGGACATTGCTTGAACCCAGGAGGTTGAGGTTGCAGTGAGCCGAGATTACGCCACTGCACTCCATCCTGGTGACAGAGTGAGACTCTACTCAAAAAATTAAAAAATAAAAATAAAAAAGTTCTTAGACAAATGAGTTAAAAGATAAAAATTAAAAATATAAACTTTATTTCTCAACATAAGCTCCATCAAGGTCAAGACACTTTTATAAAAGATGATACCAGCCATTTAGTCTATCCCCAAGCAATTGAGGGTCCTGGGGATTTAACCATGCCAATATAGTCGTTTTTACATTTTGTTTTTTATATTGTTTGAGACAGGGTCTTGTTCTTTCACCAAGGCTGGAGTGCAGTGGTACAATTCTAGCTCACTGCAGCCTCAATCTCCCAGGTTCAAGTGATCCTTCCACCTCAGCCTCCTGAGTAGCTGGGACTACAGGCACATACCACCATGCCTGGCTAATATTTTTATTTTTTAGCAGAGACAGGGTTTTGTCATGTTGCCAAGGTTGATCTTGAACTCCTGAGTTCAAGCAATCTACCTGCCTCAGCCTCCCAAACAGGATAACAGACATGAACTACATGCGTGGCCTTTTTTTTACACTATTAACTGGAGAAAGCTGAGTACCCTTTACAGATTTTTTCAGATTAGAAAACAAGAAGAAGTTAGAAGAAGCCAGATTAGGACTGTAAGGTGGATGCATAATGACTTCCTGTTGAAACTCTCACAAATTTGCCCCTGTTTGATGAGAGAAATGGGGCTGAAGCATTGTGGTGGGGAAGAATGACTCACTGGTGAAGCTTTCTCAGGTGTTTTTCTGCTAAAGCTTTGGCTAACTTTCTCAAAACACTCTCATAATGAACAGATGTTATTGATCTTTGGCCCTCTAGAAAGTCAACAAGAAAAATGCCTTGAGCATCCCCCAACAAACTGTTGCCATGACCTTTGTTCCTTTTTTTTAAGATGGGTTTTCACCATGTTGGTCAGGCTGGGGGTCTTGACCTCCCGACCTCAGGTGATCCACCCACCTTGGCCTCCAAAGTGCTTGGATTACAGGCGTGAGCCACCACACCTGGCTTGACCTTTGTTCTCGACTGGTCTGCTTTTGCTATGACAAGATCACTTCTACGTCTTAGTAGCCATTGCTTTAATTGTGCCTTGTCTTCAGGATCACACTGGTAAAGCTGTTTCATCTCCTGTTACAGTTCTTCAAAGAAATGCCTCAGGATCTTGATCTCACTTGTTTAAAATTTCCATTGAAAGCTCTGCTCTTGTTTGCAACTGATCTGGGTGCCATGGCATTGGCACTCGTTGAGTACAAAGTTCGCCCAACTTTAATTTTTCAGTCAAAATTCTGTGAGCTGCACCAATTAGGGTATCTATGGTGTTAGCTATTGTTTGTGCTGTTAATTATTGCTCCTCTTCAATTAGGGCATGAACAAGATCATTTTTTTCCTTGCAAATTCATGTAGATGGTCTGCTGCTGCAGCCATCATCTTCAACATCATCTTGTCCCTTCTTACCAAGTTATCTATTTTTAAACCGCTAATTTCTTTGGGGCTTTGTCCCCATAAACTTTTCTTAAAGCACCAGTGATTTCACTATTCGTTCATCCAAGCTTCACCATAAACGTTGATGTTTGTTCTTCAATTTTAGCAGAATTCATGTTGCTCTGAGAGAGGCTCTTTTCAAGTTGATGTCTTATCCTTCTTAGTGCCTCAAATGAAATCCCATTCAGATATGTTATAAAAAGTTAGTGTGAGTTTATTTTGGTGCAAAATAATTTGAAATCCTTGTGTAGTTTTTTCATATCATTTGTTTTCCATGAACTTTTCTAAGTCCTCTTGTATAAGAGTATTATATGATTTCATTTTTTGTTGTTTTTGTTTTTTGTTTTTTTTTGAGATGTGCAATGGCACAATCTCGGCTCACTGCAACCTCTGCCTCCCAGGTTCAAGCGATTCTCCTGCCTCAGCCTCCCCAGTAGCTGGGATTACAGGCATCCACCACTACACCCAGCTAATTTTTATATTTTTAGTAGAAACAATAGAAACAAGGTTTTACCATGTTAGTCAGGCTGGTCTCGAACTCTTGACCCCAGATGATCCACACACCTCAGCCTCCCAAAGTGGTGGGATTACAGGCATGAGCCACTGCACCCAGCCTATATGATTTCATTTATATGAAATTTTAGAATAGGCAAAACTATACTGATAGAAGACAAATAAGTGGTTATCTGGTGTTGGAATGGGGTAGAGATTCTGCAAAGGGGGATGAGTGAACTCTTTTGGGGTGATATTTGGGATGATAGTAATGTGATTTTTTCTTTTTTTGAGTTGGAGTCTCACTCTATCGCCCAGGCTGGAGTGCAGTGGTGTGATCTTGGCTCACTGAAACATCTGCCACCCGGGTACAAGCAATACTCTTGCCTCACCCTCCTCAGTCGCTGGGATTATAGGCGCCTGTCACTGTGTCCAGCTAATTTTGTATTTTTAGTAGAGACAGGGCATCTTGGCCAGGCTGGTCTTGAACTTCTGACCTAGTGATCCACCCACCTTGCCTCCCAAAGTGCTGGGATTACTATGTAAAGTGCTCATGCCTGGGATTACTCAGGCATGAGCCACTGCACTGAGCCAATAGTAATGTTATATCTTGATTGTTGTGGTGGTTACATTGGTCAAAAATCAAAATCAAATTATACTCTTTTTTTTTTTTTTTTTGAGATGGCTATTGCACTGTACCCCAGGCTGGAGTGCATTGGTACAATCTCAGCTCACTGCAACCTCTGCCTCCTGGGTCCTGGCTCAAGCGATTCTCCTGCCTCAGCCTCCACAGTAGCTGGGATCACAGGCATGTGCCACCATGCCCAGCTAATTTTTGTATTTTTAGTAGAGATGGGGTTTCACCATGTTGGCCAGGCTGGTCTTCAACTTCTGACCTCAGGTGATCCGCCCCCCTCAGCCGCCCAAAGTTCTGGGATTACAGGCATTAGCCACTGCACCTGGCCTATATTCTTTTCTTTTTTTTTTTTGAGAAGGAGACTTACTCTGTCACCAGGCTGGAGTGCCATGGTGCAATCTCAGCTCACTGCAACCTCCGCCTCCTGGGTTCAGGCAGTTCTCCTGCCTCAGCCTCCCGAGTAGCTGAGACTACAGGGCATGCCACCACGCCCAGCTAATGTTTGTATTTTTAGTAGAGACAGGGTTTCACCATGTTGGCCAGGATGGTCTTGATCACTTGACCTTGTGATCCTCCTGCCTGGGCCTCCCAAAGTGCTGGCATTACAGGTGTAAGCCACTGTGCCAGGCCTGTTTTTTTTTTTTTAGACAGAGTCTCGCTCTGTTGTCCCGGCTGGGGTGCAGTGGTGCAGTCTGGGCTCACTACAACCTCCTCCTCCTGGATTCAAGCAATTTTCCTGCCTCAGCCGCTTGAGTAGCTGGGATTACAGGCGTGCGCCACCATGCCTGGCTGAGTTTTGTATTTTCAGTAGAGACAAGGTTTCACCATGTTGGTGTGGCTGGTCTTGAACTCCTGACCTCGTGATCTGCCTGCCTCAGCCTCCCAAAGTGCGAGGATTACAGGTGTGAGCCCACCACCCAGCCCAGCCTGTCTTTTTTTTTAAAGTTGGGAAAAATATTGAGAAAATTAGATACACTTTTTTGTATTTTTATTATTTATTTTTTGAGATGGGGTCTCACTCTGTGTGGCCCAGGCTGTAGTGCAGTGGCACAATCTTGGTTCACTGCAGCATTGACCTCCTCTAGGGCTCAAGCACTGTACCCACCTCAGCCTCCTGAGTAGCTGGACTATAAGCACGTGTCACCAAGCCCAGTTAATTTTTGCCATGTTGCCCAGCCTAGTCTCAAACTCCTGAGCTCAAGTGATCAGCCCCCCTTGGCCTCCCCAAATGCTAGGATTACAGGCATGTGCCACTGTGTCCAGCCTGGT
This sequence comes from Cheracebus regulus, assembly GCA_963574635.1. Lineage (NCBI taxonomy): Eukaryota > Metazoa > Chordata > Mammalia > Primates > Pitheciidae > Cheracebus > Cheracebus regulus. Next base: position 6,692 of record CAUYQU010011095.1, read on the forward strand.
AGTTCTCACGGTAGATTTGTGTGTGTGTGTGTGTGTGTGTGTGTGTGTGTGTGTGTGTGTGTGTGTGTACTCCTTTGTGCTTTTGTTTACAACAGTAGATTTTTTTTTTTTTTTCAGAGACAGGGTTTTACCATATTGGATAGGCTGGTCTCGAACTCCTGACCTCAGGTGATCCACCCGCCTCAGCCTCCCAAAGTGCTGGGATTACAGGCGTGAGCCACCGCACCTGGCCTACAACAGTAGATTTTTTAAAAGAAAAGTCTTCCAGCAATCTTCGAAGAAAGCCATTGTTAAGAGTGTAGAGTAGGCTGGGCATGCTGGGTGCCATGGGTCACACCTGTATTCCCAGCACTTTGGGAGGCGAAGGCAGGAGGGGATCACTTGAGGCCAGGAGTTTGAGAACAGCCTGAGCAACATAGTGAGACCCTATCTCTATTTAAAAAAAAAAAAGTTGGGCAGACGTAGTGGCGCAAGCCTGTAGTCTTAGCTATGCAAGAGGCTCGCTTGAGCTGGAGTTGGAGGTTGCAGTGAATATGATTGTGCCACTGTACTCCAGCCTGGGTGATACAGCGAGACCCAGTCTCTAAAAAAATAATTTAAGAGTGTTGGTGTAAATCTGTTTGTACTTTTTATGCACATTCAGATAAGTGGAAAGGTGGGAAGGTAAGATGCCTGGAGCTGCCACCTCAGCCTCCAGCTTGGCACCCCAGGACTCGGCAGGCCCAGCTCACCGCCTCCCCTGCTCACTGGTGCTGTGCTCAGCTGCCTCGAGATTTTTCTGCTCCCGTTTTCCTGAAGCTATTGTCACTTCCCGATCTGAGTCTGTAATGGATACTTGTGCATATATTTGCATGTTTGTGTGAATGTGTGTGTGTACATTTTATATTAATAGGTTTTATGTTAATAGGTTTTTTTTTCTTTTTTTGAGACAGTCTCGCTCTGTTGCCCAGGCTAGAGTGCAGAGACGAGATCTCGGCTCACTGCAACCTCTGCTGATTCTCCTGCCTCAGCCTCCCTAGTAGCTGGGATTACAGGTGTGTGCCACCACACCTGGCTGATTTTTGTATTTTTAGTGGAGACAGGGTTTAACCCTCTTGGCCAGGCTGGTCTCAAACTCCTAACCTCAGGTAATCCACCTACCTCGGCCTCCCAAAGTGCTGGGATTACAGGTGTGAGCCACCTTGTCTGGCCCTAAATTTTATGTTAATAGGTTCCCTCTATACCTCCAGTACTGGGACTTGGTATTTTTCACTCATGAATTTCATGGACTTTAAAAAATATTAGTAATATTGATCTAAATTATTCTTTTTTTTTTTAAGACGGGGTTTCACCATGTTGGTCAGGCTGGTCTTGAACTCCTGACCTCAGGTGATCCGCCCACCTTGGCCTTCAAAGTGCTTGGATTACAAGTGTGAGCCACCATGCCCGGCCGATCTAAATTATTCTTTAAAAAATTCTGTGGTATTTGGCCGGGCGTGGTAGCTCACGCCTGTAATCCAAGCAATTTGGAGGCCAAGGTGGGCGGATCATCTGAGGTCGGGAGTTCAAGATCAGCCTGACCAACATGGTGAAACCCCATCTTTATTTAAAAAAAAAAAAAAGTTCTGTGGTATTTTGTTGTGTAGCTATACCATGATTTATTTAACTTTTTATCATTGATTGACATTTAAATAGTTTTCCTTTTTTTTTTTTTGCTATTATCAGCAAGACTACAATAAACATCTTTTGACATACATATTTGCAGAATAATACATTTACTTTTTAGGGATAGATAATCCTTTTTTTTAAGGTTACAGACAGGGTCCTACTCTGTCACCCAGGCTGGAGTGCAGTGATGCAGTCTGAGCTACTGAAACCTCAAGCTCCTGGGCTCAAGAGATCTTCCGTGTCAGTCTCCTCAGCCTCCCTAGTAGGTGGGACTCCACGTGCATGCCACCATGCCTGGCTAATTAAAAAAAAAATTTTTTTTTGTAGTGATGAAGTCTGGAGTTTAGCTCTGTCACCGAGGCTGGAGTGCAGTGGCACAATCTCAGCTCACTGCAACCTCCACCTCCTGGGTTCAAGCAATTCTCCTGTCTCAGTCTCCTGAGTAGCTGGATTTCAGGTGCCTACCACCACATCCAGCTAATTTTTGTATTTTTAGTAGAAACGAGATTTCACTGTGTTGGCCAGGCTGGTCTAGAACTCCTGACCTCATGATCTGCCCACCTCGGCCTCCCAAAGTGCTGGGATTACAAGCATGAGCCACCTGACATGGCCCGAGATGGAGTGTTGATATGTTGCCCAGCCTGGTCTTGAACTCCTGGCCTCAAGTAATTCTCCCACCTTGGCCTTCCAAAGTGCTGGGATTACAAGCATGAGCCTGGCACCTTGGGATAGATTTTTAGATGCAAAATTATACATCTGGATATGACCATATTTTCCTCTAGAGAAGACTGACTAGTAGAACTTTCTTCAGTGATGGGAATGTTCTGTGTCTACCTTGCCCAATACTGTGGCCACTAGCCACAGACGACTACTGAGCACTTGGAATGGGGCTAAGTGCAACTAAGGAATGCCCCCACATCTGCTCATATCTGCTTTGTTTAGCTTCCCTAATGATTTGCTTCCCAAAAAGTTCTGTGGCTAAAAAGTTTGAAAAGTTCTAAGTTGAGACTTTCCCAAACGCCTTTCTAGCTCAGCGGGGCCAGTCTGATTAGGCAGAGGTCAGACATCGTGGGATGTGCAAGTACAGGAAGTCAGTAGACTATCTGTGATTTTTTTGTTTTAGACAGAATCTCACTCTCTCAACCTGGCTGGAGTGCAGTGCCATCTCTGCCTCCGCCTCCAAGCATTCTCCTGCCTCAGCCTCCTGAGTCGCTGAGATTACAGGTGCCCACTGCCATGCCCGGCTAATTTAATTTGTGGGTTTTATGTTTGTTTTTGTTTTTGGGATGGAGTCTTGCTCTGTTGCCCAGGCTGGAGTGCAATGGCGCAATCTTGGCTCACTGCAACCTCCGCCTCCTGGGTTCAAGCGATTCTCCTGCCTCAGCCTCTTGAGCTGGGACTACAGGTGAGTGCCACCATGCCCAGCTTATTTTTGTATTTTTAGTAGAGATGGGGTTTCACCATATTGGCCAGGATGGTCTCGATCTCTTGACCTCACGATCTTCCTGTCTCGGCCTCCCAAAGTTCTGGGATTACAGGTGTGAGCCACCGCGCCCGGCCTAATTTTTGTATTTTTAGTAGAGAAGGGGTTTTACCAAGTTGGCCAGGCTGGTTTCAAACTCCTGACCGTAGCTGATCTGCCTGCCTTGGCTTCCCAAAGTGCTGGGATTACAGGCGTGAGCCACTGTGTCTGGCCAGTACCTGTGAATTTTGATATGAGAGCGAGAACATTTAAAACCCGTACATTTACAAATTGATGTTTGTTTGCATTAAGGCCTTGGTGAAGGTTGACCAGAAGTCACCCTGTGGACTGTCAGCATCTTGAGTATGCTCTTTCTCTCTTTCAGGGTAAAAGCCCCAAAGCTGTCATCAGCATTAAGGACTTGAATGCCACCTTCCAGACAGAGAAGATAGGGCACCCACACGGGCTGCAGATCACCTACAGGAGAGAGAGCCATGTCAGGAACCTGTTTGTGTATCATGAAAGTGGGAAGGTGAGATGCCTGGAGTTGCCACCTCCGCCTCCAGCTCACACCCCAGGACTCAGCAGGTGCAGCGTGCCACCTCCCCTGCTCGCCAGTGCTGTGCTCAGCTGCCTCTTGAGATTTTTTGCTGCCATTTGCCTTAGTCTATCATCACTTCTCGATCTGAGACAACGATATGAGGAGGGAAGGGTGAGATCAGGGAGAGGAACCTGGCAAGTACCATGGCTAACCACCAATGCACAGTCACCAGTGGAAGTCCAGTTACAGAAGTGACTATGCCCAGGGATGCAAAGCCAGGTAGGGTCAGAGATTCTGAAATTGGGGGAGGAACTGATAGTCAGGCGGCAGTGCACCCTGGGACCTGCTTCTCAACATGCGGTCCTGGCCCAACAGCACTGGCATCAGCCAGGAGCTTGTTAAAAATAGTCTCAAGGCTGAGCATGGTAGCTCTTGCCTGTAATCCCTGCACTTTGGAAGGCCAAGGCAGGCGGATCACCTGAACCCAGGAGTTTGAGACCAGCCTGGTAACATAATGAGACCCCATCTTTATCCCAAAATACCCCCAAAATTAGCTGGACATGCTGGCATGCACCTGTAGTCCCAACTACTTGGGAGGCTGAGGTGGGAGGATCGCTTGAGCCTGGGAGGTCGAGGCTGCAGTGAGCCATGATCATGCCACTGCACTCCAGCCTGGATGACAGCGCAGGACCCTGTCTCAAAGCAAACAAACAAACAAACAAACAGAACAGAAAGAAAGAAAAATAGATCAATGAAGCACGGAAAAGAAAAATAAAAAATAAAATAAAAAAAAAAATAAAAAAAAGAAAGAAAGAAAAATAGAATCTGAGGCCCACCCTGGACCTACTGAATTAGCAACTGCATTTAAAAAAAAAAAAAAAAAAAGAGACTGGGTATGGTGGCTTATGCTGTAATACTAGCACTTTGGGAGGCTGAGTCAGGCAGATCAGGAGGTCAGGAGTTCAAGACCAGCCTGACCAACATAGTGAAACCGTGTCTCTACTAAAAATAAAAAAATTATCTGGGCATGGTGGCACATACCTGTAGTCCCAGCTACTTGGGAGGCTGAGGCTGGAGAATTGCTTGAACCTAAGAGTTGGAGCTTGTAGTGAGCCTGTACTCCAACTTGGGCAATGGAGTGACACTTTGTCTTAAAAAAAAAAAAAGAAAAGAAAAGAAAAGAAAAGAAAAGAAACTGCATTTTAACAGGATCCCAGGTGAGTCTTGTGCACATTAAAGTTTGAGAAGCACTATTTTTTTTACTTTCAAGACGGAATTTCGCTCTGTTGCCCAGGCTAGAGTGCAGTGGCCTGATCTTAGCTTATTGCAACCTCCTCCTCCAGGGTTCAAGCGATCTTCCTGTCTCAGCCTCCTGAGTGGCTGAGATCACACCCAGCTAATTTAAAAAATATTTTTAGTAGACATTGGGTTTCACCATGTTGGCCAGGCTGGTCTTGAATTCCTGACCTCAAGTGATCCGCTCACCTCAGCCTCCCAAAGTGCTGGGATTATAGGTGTGAGCCACTTCTCCCAGGTGAGAAGCAATATTTAGTAGTCCAAGAAATCAGCCCCATCAGAGACCAACAGGCCAATCTAAGAGAATAAGCTGCAGCTTCTGAGCAGAGTTACCTGACTGGACAGGGGACAGAGATGCTAAGTTCAGGTGGATGAAGGTGGGTGCTAACATTTTGTGAGCATCTATTAACTCCCTTGGGTACTGCTTTTGGTGATTGCTATCCAGCATTTCTTAATCCTCAAAATAAGCCCCACATTACTGAGTCATGGACATGTTAGTAACTTGCTCAGGATCACAGTCAATGTACCCACTTTACCACCCCATGTGCCTCTATACTATAGGGAGGACACTTGGCAGCAGGAGCCAGGAACCAGATGCAAGAACTAGACCTTCCCAAGGAGCCCTAGCACCACGGCCCTAGCCGCCACTCCATGCCAATCACTGCCACAAGGACTTCCGTGGAGGCACCCAAGGTCTCTGGTACTTAGGATACCCAGCTCCCTCCTATCTGCCTAGTATAGTGCATCTGACACCTGGGTCTGGCCATTCTTCTCTTGCTTGATACCCTAGCCTCTCTGTTAGATGAGCATAAGTGAGGGCTGCAAATTTCTGCCTGCAGGAGTCAGGGAGTGATTTTTTTTTCCCCTTTTTATCTTCTTTTTTAGTTTTAATTTTTTTTTTTTAAATATAGAGACAAAGTCTTGCTATGTTGCCCAGGCTGGAGTGCAGTGGCTATTCACAGGCACCATCCCACTACTGATCAGCACAGGAGTTTAGACCTGCTCCATTTCTGACCTGGGCTGGCTCACCCCTCCTTAGGCAACCTGGTGGTCCCCCGCTCCTGGGAGGTCACCATATTGATGCCAGACTTAGTGTGGACACCTGATCGGCATAGCACACTACAGCCCATAGCTCCTGGGCTCAAGCGATCCTCTCACCTCAGCCTCCCGAGTAGCTGGGACTATAGACACGAGCCACAGTGCCCAGCCAAGGGGTAATTTAAAAGCTAAGTGGGGCCAGACTACTCGAGAAGCGAAGGCAGGAGAATCATTTGAAGCCAGGAGTTGGAGGTTGCAGTGAGCCAAGATCATGCCCCTGCACTCCAGCCTGGGCGACAGAGCGAGACTCCATCTCAAAAAAATTAGATAAAATAAAAAAATTAAAAAAGCTAAGTGGACAGGTTTAAGGGGTGGAGAGGGGGCTGTGACAAACAGGGAAACCTGCATGGAGGATTGAAACAAAACTTCAGGAACCAAATAAAAATGTATGCAGGTTGGATTAGACACCAGGGTCACCAGATTGTGACTGGAGAGACCTTTCAAGGTGAAGGCCTAGGCGTGTCTTTTCTCCTCATTCTCTTAGTGCTTGAGACCTGAGAAGGTTCTTCTTTTTTTTTTTTTTTAGATGGAGTCTTGCTCTGTCACCCAGGCTGGAGTGCAGTGGAACAATCTCAGCTCACTGCAATTTCTGCCTCCCGGGCTCAAGCAATTCTCCAGCCTCAGCCTCCCGAGTAGCTGGGATTACAGGCATGTGCTACCATGCCAGGCTAATTTTGTATTTTTAGTAGTGATGGAGTTTCACCATGTTGGTCAGGCTGATCTCGAACTCCTAACCTCAGGTGATCCACCTGCCTTGGCCTCCCAGACTGCTAGGATTATAGGCATGAGCCACCGTGCTTGGCCAGAGGGTTCTTGATGAACCCCAGGACAAAAGAGCACAGAGCCCTGGAATACTAGGCCTGTGTGCTTCACATATGAGAGAGAAAGGGAAATGGTTTCATTCCTTTGAAACCACATTTTTTTTTTTTTAAGATGGGGTTTCACCATGTTGGTCAGGCTGGTCTTTAACTCCTAACCTCAGGTGATCCACCCGCCTTGGCCTCCAAAGTGCTTGGATTACAGGCATGAGCCACCACGCCCGGCCTGAAACCACATTCAAATGATTTTCTCAATCACCATATTATATCAAAGTCCAAACTACAACTATTTGAACCAGTCTTTTAGTCTCCCAATTTCAAATTCCTGGGAGAAGGAATATGATAAGCGCAGTCCAGCCTCTGTATTGGTCCAGGCCTGGTCCAGTTGCTGTGGTTAAGCAGGGGCAGGATCACAGCAGTAAGTGGGGCTGCAACTGGAGGTGGGTGAGGATAGGTAAGGTAGTTCTCATAGGAGCAGGGCTTGGGCTGAGCAAGCACCGGCAATCTATCTATTACAACATCAAAACTAACCTGCAGGATAAGTAGAATACTTTAGGTAAAAGGTATGTGTGGGGTAGAGTGGATTAAACAGAATGTCCCAAGAGGAAGGAACACAGGTGTTGGGAGAATTGCAGATAGTTTTGTGTGGAAGGAGCTCAGACAGCAAAGTCATACTAAAGAACTTAAGACTTTTTTTTCTGAGGGTAGTAGACAGGACTCTAAGCCAGACCGATTAGATCTGTAATTAGAAAATCACTCTGGCTGCCGTGAGAGGGCCAATCGGAGAGCAACCGATCAAGGCTAGCTAGATACATGGTTGTCTGGGTGGGAGATGAAGGTGGCCCACGCTGCTGAGAGACGCATTCTCCCAGAGTGACAGCAGAAGGGGCTAAGCCAGCTTTGGTTTAAGATGCCATGAGCATCCTCATTAAAGGAGCCTCCCCAGGCATACCTGCTCCCCACCCAAATGCCAGTCTTTGACATCTGAGGACAATGATTTCCTAGAGCCTTGCTCTTTCCAGTATGTTCCACTGATTAGCAGTGTCCTATCACCTGAGAGCGTGTTAAGAATGCAGAGTCTCGAGCCCCATTCCAAACCTACTGAATCTGCCTCTGCATTTTAACAAGAGCCTCGGGTGATTTTGCACGCATTAGAAGGTGAAAAGCACTGTCTGAGGCCATTGCAAAACTCCTATGTGGTTCACCCCATCCTTTCCCAGAGCTTTGGGGTTATCACTGTCAGAGGCTTCCCGGTTGCCCAGGTTAGCCCGCGAGGCTCTGACATAGTCCTCCCTGGATGCCCCTGAGCCGAGCTGTGGGGTGTGTGCAGGCGCTGAATGCATGTGCTCCACACCTGATGCCCAGCTAGCTTCTCGCCATCAGACTCAGCCTCCCACCCACCCCATCTCACTACTGTGTGTGTCCCGTGCACTTCTCTCGGCAGGAGATAGTGGACTGGTTCAATGCTCTCCGTGCAGCCCGTCTGCAGTACCTAAAAATGGCCTTTCCTGAGCTCCCGGAGTCTGAGGTGAGCTAAATGTGGACCCCAACTTCTGAATCTCCTCTCAGCCATCTCCTTCTTTCCATGTCTGTTGACCTCAAAGACACTCAGAAGCCAGACTAGGTTTGTTTGCAGGCAAGACCTCGAGATTAAGGGCTGGGCAGCTCCGAGGGAAACCCAAGGCATTCTCCAGGGAGCCTGGGGGTTACAGCCTCACATACAACAAGGCAGCCTCCCAGAAGCAGGTCAGTTTCTCCCCTTCAGGAGAGCATCAAGGAGTTCAGCATTTGGCTATCTCTTTCTGACTCCTTCTCCCTCTAAAATGTACAAATGATCACAGTAGTGAGATAATATTGCTCACAGAGTGCTTTGAGCCCATTTTGTACTGTGAAATGGCAGCCAGGCAGGGGTGACTATTTCCATTTTACTAATGAGATATACAGTCCCAGGAAGGGCAGGGGAATAACCAAAGGTGCTCTTCCCTTTCTAACATCCCCGCTTTGCCGTGTGATGCTCTGGGCTTGGGAAAGCCTGGGATCCTCCCCATCACAGCTGTAACAGGAGCAGGTCTGCCCTCGGTGGTCAACAGTGTGGGGAGCCGAGAACTTCATTTGGATTGTTTCCAGACTTCTGGGGCCTCCATCTTCCTATCTCAGGCTGGGCTGGGGAGGCCCACGTGCTGTGGGGCAGAGGATGCAGCCCTGAGCCAGGAAGCCTGGGCTCTCAGGGATGCTCTATTGCTCACTTGCTGTGTGACCCCTGCAGGTCCTGGCACCTCTCTGAGCTTCTGTTTCCATATTATTAAGATGGTAGTTAGTCGAGGTCATTTTCAGGGTCCCTTCTGGCTCTGAGGTTCTATGCTCTGGTCCTTTTCTATTTTTCTTCTTCTTTTTTTTTTTTTTGAGATGGAGTCGTGCTCTGTCACCAGGCTGGAGTGCAGTGGCACAATCTCGGCTCACCTCAGCCTTCGCCCTCCGGGTTCAAGTGATTCTCCTGCCTCAGCCTCCTGAGTAGCTGGGACTACAGGCATGCACCACCACACCTGGCTAATTTTTGTATTTTTTTTTTAGTAGAGACGGGGTTTCACCATGTTGGCCAGGATTGTCTCAATCTCTTGACCTCGTGATCTGCCCACCTCGGTCTCCCAAAGTGCTGGGATTACAGGTGTGAGTCACCGTGCCCAGCCTGCTCTGGTCCTTTTCAAGAGGCTCCCCTCTAAGAGGATTTTGTAAGTGATGGGGGTGGAAAACCATTTTAATGTTGGGATTTTCTTATTCCCAACCATTAGAGACTCCTTGAAAGCCTAAATGTTTCTTAATTCCAAGGTCTGTAGGGAGCTAGGTGTCTGGAATGGGGTCCCCTCCGGGCCTAGGAATGTGCTGAGACGGCAGCTGTCTGGGAGCAATTCCAGCAAGGCCTGGGTCACAGCCCTTGAGTCAGTCTTCTGAGTTTGCACCCAGAACTGGTTAATGCTGGCTCCCATGGGTGGGGACTGCAGAGTGCTGACTGCTGACTGTGAGGAGGGAGGACAAAGTGCAGACGCTCAGCCTTATTTAATCTGGGCAAGCTTCCCAACTTTGCTGACCCATGTAAAGGAAACTGCTCTTCCGTCAATGTCCTCAGTGTTCCCCTGCCTCTCTCATCCACTGTTCGTACCCGATATCCACCCCTGTCTTTCCTCCCATTTAATGTCTGTGTATGGTGTGAGGTTCTGAGCAATCACCAGGCCTGGCTCAAGCTTCAGGGTCCACATGTTGAAAACTCAGGGCATCCCAGTGGGGCTGTGGTTCTGTAATAAATGCATATGGTCTCTGAAGTCCAAGAGCCTGATGTGTTACCTAGGGCAAGTCACCTTACCTCTCCCAGCCTCGATGCGCTCATCTGTCACCATGGCGACAATATCTACTTTCTAGGGCTATTATGAGACTCCAGCGAGCCAAGGCATCTGAAGTGTAGGAAGCAGTGCTCCAGCTATGTGATTTGTCTTTTTCTCACAGTGGTTTCCCTAGGCCTTTACTTGGTCTGCACTGGCTCAAATTCAGAATGTTGAACAGTTAGGGACTCCATCTATTTTCTCCAAATGGAAGAATTAAAGCCTACCGAATGTGTTTTAGGAGAAGGGGAGTAGTATAGTTTATATTTTCTTTCTTATATTTAAAACATTTTTTATTTGTTGTAGAGATGGGCTCTCACTTCTGTTGCCCAGGCTGGTCTCGAATTTCTGGCCTCAAGCAATCCTCCTGCCTCAGTCTCCCAAAGTGCTGGGATTACAGGTGTGAGCCACCACATCTGACCTATATTTTCATTTGTTGGCTCACAACTTTCCCCGTTTTAGACTTCCCATGGCTGTTCCCAGGACCTCATTTCCCCTGTGCCCCTGCCCTGGGCCCTAGAGCTCTGGAGAAGCTCCTTTGTTCTTAGGAGCCTGGACTGTTGTTTGAAGCTCTAGACTTTCCCAGTTGAAACCCAGGAGCATAGGAGGCCATCAACAACCCCTGGAAACTTCTCTAAGTGCAGGCTGCCAGGCTGGAAGGGATGCCGGGGGTCACATGATCCAGGTTGCTTATCGCACAGAGGAGACATAAGGCCTCGAGGGACAGAAGGTCTTACAAAGGCAATGCAGCTCATGGAGGCCAGAACTGGAGCTAGAACCAGGTCTGCCGACTCCTGCTTCAGAACTTCCTCTGTCCACTCTGGCATCATTTTTTTTTTCTTTTTTTTTATTTTGAGACTGCGTCTCCCTCTGTTGCCCAGGCTGGAGTACAGTGGCACGATCTTGACTCACTGCAACCTCTGCCTCCCAGGTTCAAAGGATTCTCCTACCTTAGTCTCCTGAGTAGCTGGGATTACAGGCATATGCCTCCATGCCCAGCTAATTTTTGTATTTTTGGTAAAAGTGGGGTTTTACCATGTTGGCCAGGCTAGTCAAACTCCTGGCCTCAAGTGATCCACCCGCCTTGGCCTCCCAAAGTGCTGGGATTACAGGCGTGAGTCACCACACCCAGCCTCTGGGGTCATTTTCTCATTGCTCTGTGTCAGAATCCTGACCAATGACCAGGCTGTTCAGAGAGCCCTGGCCTGTTTATACTTAAGCACCCTAGTGTAGTGGCTGGAGTACAGTCTGATATCATCGGCCCTGGGTGTAAATCTCAGCTCTTCATGCTTCCAGTGATGTGACTTTAGGAAAACCCCCAGCCCCTTCTCTGTGGCCTGGTTTCTTCAGATGTGTAATGAGGCTGGTGATACCCACCTCGCAGGGTGACTGAGAATTGCACCTGGAGCCTGACTCAAAGTGGACCCGCAGAACATGTTCCCTGACACCAAGAGGGTCTCTGCAGAGCCTTGCCTAGGTCCATACGCTGGGGTTGCTGAAGGGGTCCTTGCACCAAGACCTTGTCGTGCCAGTAAGCTCTGCAAACATCTGGGGTGTTGTTGGCTGGCTTTGTTGAAATATTAATATTACATCTATTGCACTTTCCAAATATAATACCATGAACCATGAGCATACATCCTTCCCCATTTCAAACTTCCCCTTGGTCGGGAGCCAAGCTAGGCAGGGAACTTGGAGCCTTGGGGTATGAGTTGGGGGTCAGTGTCTGTCTCTCTTCCCCAGCTCGTGCCATTCCTCACCAGGAACTACCTCAAACAAGGCTTCATGGAAAAGACTGGGCCAAAGGTACCTTCTACCATTCCTGGGGAACTTACATGGTTTAATGTGTATAAAAGGTTTAATGTGTTTATGGGATGATTTTTAAGAGGACAATGAAAGGTGTTAGGCCAAGCTTGTCTAGCCCACAGCCCATGGGGCACTGGCAGCCCAGAACAGCTTGGAATGAGGCCCAGAACAAATTTGTAAACTTTCTTTTTTTTATTTTTTGAGACAGAGTCTCGCTCTGTCACCCAGCCGGAGTTCAGTGGCGTGATCTCAGCTCACTTCAACCTCCGCCTCCCGGGTTCAAGCAATTCTCCTGCCTCAGCCTCCCAAGTAGCTGGGATTACAGGCACCCACCATTATGCCCGGCTAATTTTTGTATTTTTAGTAAAGCCAGGGTTTCACCATGTTGGCTAGGCTGGTCTTAAACTCCTGACTTCCCAAGTGATCCGCCCACCTCGGCCTCCCAAAGTGCTGGGATTACAGGCGTGAGCCACCGCGCTTGAACAAATTCATAAACTTTCTTAAAACATTATGAGATAGTTTAACGATTTTTTTTTCTTAGCACATCAGCTATCATTAATGTATTTTATGTGTGGCCCAAGACAATTCTTCTATTGTGGCCCAGGGAAGGCAAAAGATTGGGTATCCCTGTTTTAGGCAGTCGTTGTGAAAGCAAGCCTTGGGCAGGTGGAAAAAGTAGTCAAAAGGTTGTTTTCGGTTTTCTTCCTTCACTAGCCAAGGTGCAGCCCCTCCCGTGGTTCTCCTTGCAGGGCTTTCTCTCCCTGCCCTAGGTCAGATTTTGGCCGAGGCCAGCACTTTTAGCCTTGCCAAGCAGTAGTAGCCACTTCTGATTTTTCCCCGACTTCCTTTTTCTCTAACTTCTTTGTCCACGGCCTGAGAAAGAGGAAAGTGCCTTTTCCAACTCGAGGCAGTACCTGGAGGCAGCAGTGAAGCTGGAAGAGGGTAGGGTGGGGTTGGAAGGGGAATGAACAGGCAGAACCTTCAGAGCCTGAGGGCTCTTGCCCGGGTCCCAGGGAGAAGCACTAGGGTGTCTGACTGCGGTGGCTGGGCGGGAGAACCAGTGGGACTGGCCAGCTCCCTTGGCTTGGCCTGGGCTGGCCCCTGACCTCTATCCTCAGAAACTGACTTGGTCAGTCATGGTAAGCTGTTCCCTCTTTTGCAGCAGAGAGAACCCTTTAGGAAAAGGTGGTTTGCCTTGGATTCCCATGAGCGGAGGCTGCTCTATTACAAGAACCCACTGGTAAGAGCCACTCCTGCTCCCTCCCCAGGGCTTCCTCAAACAGAGCTGGGTAGTGCCTGTCTGGGACTCTGTGAAAATTACAGATAAACACATCTCCCAGGGCCCTAGAGCTAGAGAAACCTCCAGAGGAAAACCTCTACTCCTTGTTTTTGTTTCTCTTGAAGTAATCTGTGGCATGAAGCTTCTCTCCTCTTGCTTTCAGGAAATCCATTATGAGTATCCAAAATGCTGCCCTTGGTAGTTAAATAAGGTGTATTTCCTCCTCTAGTCCCCAGGCTCACTTCTAACCAAGAGGCTGTGACGTGTAGTGGTTAGGAGTGCGGTGGACTCTAGAACCCAGTTGTCTGGGCTCTGGTCTCAGCCCTGCCACTTGTAGTAGTGTTGCCCTGGGCTGAGCACTTAGCTCTCTGTGCCTCAGTTTCCTCCTTTGAAAAACAGGTTTCCTAAGAATGCCTTCCCCAGAGGTTGCCATGATGGTTATATGAGTTACTATATGTAAAGCATTGTAATTCCTTATTTTAATAAGCTCTCCATAAATGTTAGGTATCACTTATTTATTTTTTTAGAGAGTCTCTCTTTGTCACCCAGGCTGGAATGCAGTGGCACCATCACAGCTCATTGCATCCTTGAACTTCTAGGCTCAAGGTATCTTCGTGCCTCAGCCTCCTGAGTAGCTTGGAACACAGGCATGCACCAACATGCCCAGCTAATTAGAAAAAAAAATTTTAGGGCTTGAGTGCAGTGGCTCTTGCCTGTAATCCCAGCCCTTTTGGAGGCTGAGGCAGGAGGATCGCCTGAACCCAGAAGTTTGAGACCAGCCTGTGCAACACAGTGAGATCCATCTTTACAAGAAATTTAAAAATTAGCCGGGCGTGGTGGCGCATGCCTGTAGTCCTAGCTACTTGGGAGGCTGAAGTGGGAGGATCAAGCCCAGGAGGTTGAGGCTGGGATGAACCATGACTGTGCCACTGTACTTCCAGCCTGGGTGGCAAAGTGAGACCCTATCTCCAAAAACAATCCACTATAATAATAATTAATGCAAGTTTTTTTGTAGAGACAGGGTCTCCCTGTGTTACCCAGGTTGATCTCATATTCCTGGCCTCAAGTAATCCTCTGCCTCGACTTTCCAAAGTGTTGGGATTACAGGCATGAACTACCAGGTCCACCCTCAGTATCTTTTCAGCAGATGATATGTATGATTTATTTCAGTGTTTTGATTTTTCAAATTCTGGGTCCCATTTAGCAGAAACCCCAGCAGGGACACTCATACCCCTTTCCCAAAATAGAGCTTGGAGGCTGTCAGGGCTGCAGGGCCTCTCTGCCCTGGGGGCACCCTCTGATGACCCTGTACCCTCTATTTTCAGGATGCCTTTGAACAGGGCCAGGTTTTTCTTGGGAGCAATGACCAGGGATATGAAGTCTATGGAGACCTGCCCAAGGGCATCCGAGGGAATCGCTGGAAAGCCGGACTCACCATCGTCACCCCAGAGAGGAGATTTGTCCTCACTTGCCCCAATGAGAAGGAGCAGCAGGAATGGCTGGAAAGTTTGCGGGGTGTCCTGTCCAGCCCCTTGACGCCCCTCAGCCGCCTCAGTAAGAAGCAGGAACTGAGGGGTGATATTTTGGCCAAGGGCAGAGGGCAGAAAGAGGCTTCTTCACTTAGGTTCAGCTGTGATGCCACAAAAGATTCCTGATTCCTGCCTATGCTCTTTCCACTCTCTTCTCTTCCTGCATGAAAGAAAAGCACAGACACGCACATTATTGCCAAAAAGTCTCCTCTGTCCAGCCCAAGTTCCCCTAACAGAGCCCTTCCCCAGGATCTCTTAGAGGAGTTTGGCCCTGGCAGAACCCCTGGTGCCGTCTGTACCCGTCGCAGTGTGGAGGCTGAGCAGCTTCTCTCTCCTTCCACCCTCCTCTCTGGTGATCCTTTTTCTCGTGAGAAAACCCTGGCCTGTTATTATTAGCTAAGGTCACACCCGCTGACCAGCTCCTGGGATTTTTGGATTCCTCCCCACTCCAGAGGGAAGGCTATTTCTAGTGGCTTCTTTTCTCCGAGTCCTCCCTTCTGTCTGCTTCTCTCCTGCTCCTCCTCTTTACCAGTAGGCCTTCCTCAGGGCCGAGAGCCCTGTGAAGAAAGAGGAGACATGCTGAGCTCCAGCAGGAAACTGCTGGGGCTCAAAGGAGAATTTCTGTGTTTGGAAAAGTACAGACTAAGCGAGTGACCCCCGACAGCCCCTTGGGGGAAACCTTTGTGCCCTTCGAGTCTGACCGATATAAACACAAACTCTCTTGACTGTGCGACAAAGGCCAAAGCCAGAGAGCCTCAGAAGGGACTTGCAAATTGTGAGTGAGGCGCTCCAGCTGGCTCTTTCTTTGCTCTGTGGGCTGCTGCTTATGAGTGTCTTGGTTTTTCTATCTCTGTGCCTCTGTCCCTCCACTTTTCTCTCCTTTGCTGGTGTGTGCATCCCCTCTGACACCCTGGCTCTCAGCCTTTCATTCTGTTTTTTATTCTGACTCCCTCTGTCTTTGTGTGTGTGTGTGTGTGTGTGTGTGTTTTCTTTTTTTGAGACGAAGTCTTGCACTGTCACCCAGGCTGGAGTGCAGTGACGCGATCTCGACTTGCTGCAACCTTTTCCTGGGTTCAAGAGACTCTCCCACCGCAGCCTTCCAAGTAGCTTTACAGGCTTGTGACACTACTTCTAGCTAATTTGTTTTGTATTTTTGGTAGAGACAGAGTTTTACCATGTTGCCCAGGCTGGTCTTGAACTCCTGAGCTCAAGTGGTCTGCCAGCCTTGGCCTCCCAAATTGCTGGGATTGCAGATGTGAGCCACTGTGCCCATCCATGGCTCCCTCTGTCTTTATGCGCCTGTCTCTCTGCTGTCCCTCTCCTCCACAGGGCAGCACTGGCATGGCCACCTTCCTCAGCCCTCTTCATTTCCCTTGTAGCTGCATCAACAGAGAGTGGCCGCCACAGTAGGTGACCCATTAACTGAGGAACTGGCTGTTACTGAACACCTGGAGCTCCTGGTGGGGAGGAGAGGTTCTCACCTTGGGCCTGGCTGCCCACCGTAAGTGCCCTGCAGTCAGCAGCCATTCCTGGCAATGAACTCTGCCAAGACTGCAACTGTGGCTGTGGCTGCATTAGAACCCCATCAGCTCCCTGAGCCTTCCCCACCACCCCACCCTGGAATCTGAGGATCTGGTACATAGATGGACATCCATCCCTTCCTCCCCTAAACATACCCAGGCTTGAAATGCCCTACAGGCCCAGAACTTTCTCACATCTGAAATGGAGGCATTGCAATGAAAAGGCACCCACAGCATCATGCAAGTGACATCTTGTTAAAAAAAAAAAAAAAGTTTCATCTGAATTTAATCACGAGGAAATCATCAGACAAATCCACATTAGGGGCATTAAACTGCTAAACATCTGACCCAGAATATTCAAAAATGAAGAGGGAAAGGTAAAGAAAGTAGTCAATGGCCAAGTGCAGTGGCTCACGCCTGTAATCCCTGCACTTTGGGAGGCCGAGGCAGGTGGATTGCTTGAGCTCAGGAGTTTGAGACTACCCTGAGCAACACGGTGAAACCCTGTTTCTACAAAAAAATACAAAAATTGGCCAAGCACAGTGGTTCACGCTTGTAATCCCAGCACTTTGGGAGGCCAAGGATGGTGGATCGCCTGAGGTCAGGAGTTCGAGACTTTCCTGGCCAACATGGAGAAACCCTGTCTCTACTAAAAATACAAAAATTAGCCAGGCGTGGTGGCATGCACCTGTACTCTCAGCTACTCAGAAGGCTGAGTCAGGAGCATTGCTTGAGCCCAGGAGGCTGAGGTTGCAGTGAGCCAAGATAATGCCACTGTACTCCAGCCTGGGCGACAGAATGAGATGGCTTCAAAAAAAGAAAAAAAGGAAAAAAAGGAGACTAAGATATGGCAACCAAAAGCAATTCACGGTTCTTGATTGGTCCTGGAAAAAAAATAAACAGCTAGGGAAATAGGGGAGGGACAGTGGGGGGTGGGGAGTTGAGGGGAGATAGCATGGGGAGAAATGCCAGATATAGGTGAAGGGGAGGAAGGCAACAAATTACACTGCCACGTGTGTACCTATGCAACAATATTGTATGTTCTTCACATGTACCCCAAAACCTAAAGTGCAATAAAAAAAAAA